>JACCIB010000611.1:0-115035 GCA_018906965.1 Philotrypesis tridentata
ATTTATACAGAATTTCCAGTTTATATAATTTTCTTGTGATGTGACAAGTTGGTTAAGTGTTAGGATTATATTCAATCTTCCACGCAAGAAAGTTTCTACAATTGTGGAAGTGCTTATGAACAATTATTAAATTTTCCTATCGTCTCCTGGGAGATAGACTCTCAGGCTATACATCGAAAGGGATCCTTACAAATAGCTAGTGTGTTTTATTTTCTTGGTTCAAGAATCGAAGAAAGTTTTAACATAGAGAATATTCAGTATAAGGAAAAAATTGTCTTGTATTGTGAGAAGCTAGTGAAGTCTCAAGAATATGCATCGCTCATGCATGAAAGTTTCTAAGTTGTTTAAGTGTATATGAATAATTCATAACTTTTCCTATCGTCTCCTGGGAGGTAGACTCTCAGGCTATTCGTCGAAAGGGATCCTGATGAGAAGCTAGTGAAAGTGTTGTATTTTTATGGTTCAAGAATCAAAGAAAATTTATACAGAATTTCCTGTTTATATAATTTTCTTGTGATGTGACAAGTTGGTTGAGTGTTACGATTATATTCAATCTTCCACGCAAGAAAGTTTCTACAATTGTGGAAGTGCTTATGTTAACTTTTCCTATCGTCTCCTGGGAGATAGACTCTGAGGCTGTACGTCAAAAAGAATTCTTATGAATAGATAGTAAAAGTGTTTTATTTTCTTGGTTCAGAGAATATTCAGTTTATATAAGGAAAAAATTATTTTCTATTGTGAGAAGCTAGTGAAGTGTCAAGAATATGCATCGCTCATGCATGAAAGTTTCTAAGTTGTTTAAGTGTATATGAATAGTTTATAACTTTTCCTATCGTCTCCTGGGAGGTAGACTCTCAGGCTGTTCGTCGAAAGGGATTCTTATGAATAGCTAGAGAAAGTGTTTTATTTTGTTTTTAAATTACCGTCAATATTTCCTAAAAATTTTTTAAACTGTTCCAAAGTCTAATTTTGGTACATTTATGCATTTATTAGAGAGAGATGGAAAGATAGTTCCTTTTGCTAGAGCTTAATTTGCTCTGTCTTCAAAAATATTGTTTAAAATTTATTTTTAAATGAAACTAAATAAAAATGATTAATGAGCATGGATGTATTGATTATAATTACTGGTTATAGACTTTTATATAAGTCAAATAACCTTGAAACTATTACATATGGAGTATATGGCACCCGGGTGCGCTTTTCAAAGTATAAAATCTTGATTAGTTTATTTTAATTATTATAAATGTTTAAAACTGATGTATAGGGATAGTCTATAGTATTTTTATAATGTCGTGCAACAAAATTTCCTCTGGATTACGCTAATATTTCACTGTTTTACCTACATTTTTTTAGCAAGTCATTTTTATAAAACTTGTGCTTTTTAATAAATGAGCTGTTATATTTATTTCTCACAGAGAAACCAAGACCTGTGATATTCTGGGACTTTCACAGGTTCTTTTATAATGAGTTAAGCTATCTTTTCAAATGTTTGTGTCTTCGATATTGAATGATCGATCAAGCTGAACACTTGTTTTTAAGGCTTAAAAAGGTTTATACGTAGATCACTCAGAAGCATTTTGGTCACTCTGAAAATTAAAAATAACTAAGTTTTCGTTAACAATACCAATCAGAGGTATATCATGAGAAATTTGAAGTTTACCATATAGACCAATTTCAAAATAATCATCATATAAGGGCATTCAAAATCGAAGAGCTAAAAATTGGTCTAGACGATTAACTTTAAATTCATATGCTATCCCTTGATTGATTTGCTCAATTCAAAAATAGTTATTTTTAATTTTCAGAATGCCCAGAGTTCAGGCAAATTCCAGAATGTGGGTTGAGCGTCTCTTTTCCTAAAAGGTAAAAAGATCATACAAGTTTTCAAGCCCACTACTTAGAGGGATAGTATAAGAATTTTGAAGATGGTATAGTTTAGCATATTGAGATAATCAGAGATTAGAAATTTCAAAATTCAATAATTCAAAACTGCTGAGCCGTATCAACTGGAAAATTCTTAGATTATCCCTCTAAGTGACTGGCTTGGACAATTATATTATCTATATACATTCACAGATCATAACGGAATGGAATTTTTTGGCCATGCCTGGTTAGGTCACTCTAGTGTATATATTGCAGTTCATAAATAAACACTACGTTAGTAGCTGATTGCTTTAAATACATCTTACCTTAAAAGCTATAAATTTAGAATATATTTAATAAACTATAACTTGTTTGCTAAATGACTCAATTCAATTTAGAATAGAACTCAATAGAACTCAATAGAACTCAATTTAGAATATATTTAATAAACTATAACTTGTTTGCTAAATGACACTATTCAATATTGACACTAAATTTATGATGTCAACCGTGTAAGTATTTATGTGAAAGTCATACAGGGGATACCACAACTTTACTGACACTATTTTTTACAGGTTTTCATAAAGTTTGAATTCGATTACAGTTTTCTAAACGTTTACCGAATTAGGTGGGTTGCATTAAAATGATAATACATCTATCATAAAGAATCATAGGGATATTGGAAATTAACTTACATATACTTCTTTTTATTCTAAATATTATTTTCATTATTCCATAATATAGATTGAACAATTGTGAAGGATACGATATAAACTTGTATAAATATTAAAATGCTATATCACTCATGGTCTGCATGACAATAGTATACGTAACGTACAAATGCTTTCAAGAAAGCAGTTATCAGTTAAGTAATTAGCAATAATTTTAGACGTACAGATTTCTTTGATGTATATTTGCCAAACAAATCATTATGGAAGTTAACATAAAATTTAGTGTCAATAAAGGAAAAAAACGCGCTATTCTATTTAGCTCGAGGGTGGTGTGGAAAAGATAGATCTCTTAGTAAATAATAATGATCTAAAAAAACTATTTACTCTACAGATAATGTCTAAAAAATAATTATTATTATTAATACAATAATCCATGAGCAAATGTACATTAATATTTTAAATTTATTACTTATTTAGTTGATGTTAACTATTCTTTGTAATTTACATATTATATACCTTTTAAAAGTAGTGAGATCTCTCCCCCGCCCCCAAACAAACCTTTTCAAGGTAAAAGGCTGGCAAGTATAAGGTCGTTTCTTCATGTAAAAATTAAAGATTAATCTTACAACTCTTGATAACCTTAATGTAAAAAAAAACTCTTAATAACACTTATGCAGACAAAACCAAAGTTTTATTAACATTCATACAGACAAAATAAAAATTCTTAGAGCTTACTCTAAAATTCAACTTTAATTTTCAAACTTCGACAACTCTAATTATGTAGTCGAAATTATAAATGCTGTATTCTATACAGTTATTTAATTATGGAAATTAAAGATCTTGATAACACTTATATAGACAAAATACTAGTAGCTTTACTGCATACTCTTAAGGGGTTATGCCTGAGTTAAAGTCGTCAAAAAATCGATTTTTTTTTTATTGACTTTTTTCATAGGAAATTGTCTGTAGAATACGATGCTGAAGTCCCTTTTGCCCAAAAAAAATTGGGTAGAAAGCTACAGACCAAAAACTGAAGGCGTGCGAATAGCTTATTTTTAAAAAATCGTAATTTTCGCGTTTTTATTTGTCAGTGCTGTGTTACTGAACATGATTATTTTTCGAGCTTTTAATGCTTCTCATGCATAATATTTGTATGTAAAATACAATAAAAATATCTATTATGCAATTAAAATCCGTTAAAAGATATTAATAAAATGAGCAAAATTATGCAATATTAAAAATTTGCAAATTGCTTATTTCCACATTTTCCTCTTTTTTGTTTATTTAAATTAATAATTTATTTTAAAAAAGCATTTGATTATTTATTATGCTTTATAAAAATTAATTAGACGCAAATATTCGTCAATGAATAAAATTATGCAAAAAACGAATTTTGAATTTGGCGCTTACCGACGGGGCCGCGCGATATTCTTTCGAAAAGGCTATTCATCTAGTAACCTGTTTTACCGTATGATTGAGAATTCAAGAGCGCAAAAACACTTGCTTTGAATTTTCATATCAACTTTTATTCTGCATTGCTCAATATTATTAAATAATTTATTTTATAATATTGATAGCATTTGTGGTTAAAAAGTAGAGTAAGTGAGAGTGATTTGTGATCAAGATGAGTCCAGACTCAAGATATAGAGTTTCAGGATCATCTGACAGAAAAAGAAGATTTGGAAGAAGAAAGAGAAGACCCAAGATTTTTCATCAAAAACAGCAATGGGAAGTTTCGACAACAGCACCAGCACCAGCATCAGCATCAACATCTATACAACAAGAACGAGCAACACCAATCACTTCAGCATCACCTACGCCTGATACAGTTCCTTCAACGTCCAGGGAATGGAGTTCAAGATCTGCTGCGCAAGCTTTACCAGGTACCTCAACATCAGTACCGCCAGAAATTCCTGTGTCTAGGTCTAGACAAAAATTAAAATCAATTTATGTAGAACCGAGTGGAATTCAGAATAGAATCTTTGACATTTCTTTGCTTCTGCCAGGATTACAGGAGTTTCTGGCTTGTAAAGCTTGTGGCGGATGCATCAAATTTGATGAAGTTGATGTACGAGGTCTTGGTAGCAAGCTATCCATCACCTGTACATCATGTAACGCAGTTGCTTTCATCGACTCCAGCAGAAAAGTTGGAAAACAAAGTAACGCTTATGACTACACTCAACACTTGAAGCACGACGAGCCAAAAGAAAGAGAAGTCATCAGGATGATGACTTCTACAGAGCTGGTGCTTATTAAACACACATACACACATTACACACATAACCAAATACTTATACACCATACACAACCTCACTTGTAAACAAACAACATAATTTACAACACAAACACTAAAAAACACTGAAACACATTCACAATTTTTTTCTGTTTTTTTCACTTTTGTTTTCCTTTTTTTTTAATTTTTTTCATTAAACACTTTTCACACACACATCACACATGTCACAGCATCAGCTCTGTAGAAAACAGTCTAGCTGAAAAGTAGGTCAGAGAGCAAGCTAAACAGCTGATTGGAGCTGTCTGCTTGCTTTCTGCCTCCTTAGCTCACCTGATGGACTATTTTCTCTAACCTCTCAACTACATGAACTTGATATGATGATGATAGTTCTACTCTTCTGTTCATCACATGTAAGTATAGAAACTTATTTATTTACAATAAAAGCATTTTTATAGCTTAATTATAAAAATGTTTCAAATTTAGAAAAATTACTTTTTTAATGATTTTTCATTTTGTTTCATTTCAGAGGACTGGACACGAATAAAATTTTTGGATTACCCTCAAACTTGACAAAGATGACCAGGATACGTATATCTTTGACTTAAATAAGGTCCAGGTGTGAAGAAAAATTGTAAGTATATTTTATATCATTAAATGTCAAGTTAAACTTTAAATGCTTTTTTCTCAAGTTTTGAATTTTTCTCATCTTAGGTCAGTTACCGCATGATTTCTCAAGAACCAATGGACCAATCAACCTGAAATTTTTTGGAGAACTCCAGGAGGCCTTTCTTCACTGCTTGAACGGAACAGAATTTGCAAAGATAAGTCAAAAGTGAATGTTATGTATCTAAACATACGTAACATTCACTATAATTACATATATTATAACTTATACGTTGCTAAAATTAAAAATTTTTATTTTTCAGTAATTTCCTGCGTTCAAGCTGAGGAGAAGGCAATTTAGAAGATTTTCCATCCAGTTTGGAAATAATTCATCAACCAGAACTTGAAAATTCATGCGGCAAAGGAAAAAATATGCAGAAATTTAGTACTGCATACATGGAACTATTTACATAGTAAGTATGCATAAATAATTTTTTAAAAATATTGAAATTTACTATTAATATGTATATTTTCAGTAGGAAACAAAATTTTTTTTATATTCATTATAAATAATTTTTAATTACCTATTAATTGATAAATTGTTTTTTTCAGGTTTAACTCAGGCATAACCCCTTAAGACGTGTTGATATTATAATCGTCAGATCAACAAATAATATATCTTCTTTCCTCTTGTGAATAAGTGATCGAACACAAATACTGGAAGAATATGTGATACTTATAGATCAAGTTGGAAAACAAATAATTATGTTAGGATGAATGTCTTCTTTTACCTATTCAATGAGTTAATCACAATCACTCAAATCATGATGCTTATACATCAAGCTAAAAAATCCGAAACTCTCATGTATGAAAATATGAACGTGTAACCATCTTCGCGTTAAGGGTCTGTTGGACAGATTACCATTTCTTTAGTGTCACTTCTCCTTCGATTATCTATACCTTCGATTTGACATAAATTCTCATTTTAATTTTAAGAAAAGAAAGTTATGATATCAATAAATAAATTGGCAAGTTTTTTGTTATAAAAAGTAATTGTTTTCAAATAAATAAATAACCGATTAAATTGAGGAAGGATTATAAATATATGTGTTCATATAAACACTCAATCAAATTGCAGCATGTGAAAAGGTGGATAGCCTGTGAAAAGGTACAGTCGGGTACAATTAAAACTTTGAATAATTGCGACTGCTGCCACGTTCTGTACATGTAATAGAATGGTATGATGTTCTTACATGACATTATCACATGACAAATGTGCCCATAATATGTAGTAATATCATGTTTGTCTAAAATTATTATGTAATTTAACAAGATTCTTTCGCATCATGAAAACTTTTTCATTTATTTATGGAAGCTACGAGCGGATGTACAATCTACTCTACTTAGTAATTCAGTAAATGTATTGCTATCCTTATTTCATTCAAAATCTATGTCCAGGACGATTATATACAATTATATATGAGATTTAAATTCTGTTGATTTACATACATTTAAAAAAAACAGGAACAAATTCTATCATGTAGAACGCAATTTTTTGACGGAAAAACTTGCCGCCCCGTCCTATCATAGATAATCGATGAACCACTAAATGTCAGTGTAATTAAGAATATCATAAAATTTTTAATATAGTTAATTTATCGTCCTATTATCCTATAATGCGTAATACTCAAATCATTATATTAAACTGTGAGACCAATGGCCTCAAATAATAATAAACAATGGAATTTTTTAATTAAGTAAAGATTTTAATTAAGTAAAGATTTGAAACTAAAAGCTGTAAACTACATAAATATTAATTTAAAATTTTTAAACTTGATTTATTTTCCAACTACAGTCATAGAAATTTATTTTATAACATTTTTTTAATATGTAATAATAGTCACAATTGTTTTTAATCAACTTCCTGCAATCTTCCGATAATACTAACAGAGGTTTGTAAAACATACATACAAATAACCAAAAATGAGCTTAGAATGATTGCAAGATTAAGTTTGAATTCTTCAAAAATTGGTCAAGGACAGTAATAAATACATATAGAATGAAAAATCGATTCAGAGATTTTTTAACGGTGTTTCATTGACAAGTTAATTTGGTTAACCTTGCATAATTTGAAGATGGTATACATCGTTATCTATGATAGGACGGGGCGGCAAGTTTTTCCGTCAAAAAATTGCGTTCTACATGATAGAATTTGTTCCTGTTTTTTTTAAATGTATGTAAATCAACAGAATTTAAATCTCCTATATAATTGTATATAATCGTCCTGGACATAGATTTTGAATGAAATAAGGATAGCAATACATTTACTGAATTACTAAGTAGAGTAGATTGTACATCCACTCGTAGCTTCCATAAATAAATGAAAAAGTTTTCATGATGCGAAAGAATCTTGTTAAATTACATAATAATTTTAGACAAACATGATATTACTACATATTATGGGCACATTTGTCATGTGATAATGTCATGTAAGAACATCATACCATTCTATTACATGTACAGAACGTGGCAGCAGTCGCAATTATTATTAATTATTATTAATTATTATTAATTATTTAGTTTTAATTGTACCCGACTGTACCTTTTCACAGGCTATCCACCTTTTCACATGCTGCAATTTGATTGAGTGTTTATATGAACACATATATTTATAATCCTTCCTCAATTTAATCGGTTATTTATTTATTTGAAAACAATTACTTTTTATAACAAAAAACTTGCCAATTTATTTATTGATATCATAACTTTCTTTTCTTAAAATTAAAATGAGAATTTATGTCAAATCGAAGGTATAGATAATCGAAGGAGAAGTGACACTAAAGAAATGGTAATCTGTCCAACAGACCCTTAACGCGAAGATGGTTACACGTTCATATTTTCATACATGAGAGTTTCGGATTTTTTAGCTTGATGTATAAGCATCATGATTTGAGTGATTGTGATTAACTCATTGAATAGGTAAAAGAAGACATTCATCCTAACATAATTATTTGTTTTCCAACTTGATCTATAAGTATCACATATTCTTCCAGTATTTGTGTTCGATCACTTATTCACAAGAGGAAAGAAGATATATTATTTGTTGATCTGACGATTATAATATCAACACGTCTTAAGAGTATGCAGTAAAGCTACTAGTATTTTGTCTAAATAAGTGTTATCAAGATCTTTAATTTCCATAATTAAATAACTGTATAGAATACAGCATTTATAATTTCGACTACATAATTAGAGTTGTCGAAGTTTGAAAATTAAAGTTGAATTTTAGAGTAAGCTCTAAGAATTTTTATTTTGTCTGTATGAATGTTAATAAAACTTTGGTTTTGTCTGCATAAGTGTTATTAAGAGTTTTTTTTTACATTAAGGTTATCAAGAGTTGTAAGATTAATCTTTAATTTTTACATGAAGAAACGACCTTATACTTGCCAGCCTTTTACCTTGAAAAGGTTTGTTATATCTATTTCGAGTTTAATCTGATGTATATAATGTATAAATATGTGCATGACTGTTAATCTATTTCTATTATTTGTAATTTTGTTCATTTAGATATTATATAAAAGAGGCTGCCAACGAAATGTATTGGAACTAAATCTATTTCCAATTCAATGTACATAGTGTATCCAAAATGTATATTATTATTTTTAATTCATACTAATTTTCATTCATTGAGTTAAATTAAAAAGCTGGATACTCATGAAAACAAATATATTTGATCGTATCAATGCTAATTATCAAACTTTGATAATTAGAAAAGACTTATTACAAATAATTTCACTTATATATATATATTATTTCATGAGCATTCTCTTTTTAAAATTAGTAATTATACCGTAATTTAATTACTACATTTAATATTATCATCATTATTATTATGATTATTACACTATTATTATTATTATTAGAAGAAGAAGAAGAAGAAGAATAGAGGGGTCTCCTCGGTGTACACTTGTCGTAGGGCGCAGCTGATACGGGTCTACACTGAGGGGGTGGGTTTAGTGGGTAGTCCGAAGGTAAGCGGGAGTCCCACACTTCGGCGATAAAACGCTTCCCCCCCTTTTAAAATAAATAAAAAAAAAATTATAATCCACTTTATACTTTTTAATACACTATTATTATTATTATTATTATTATTATTAATAATAATATTATAATATTATTATTAATATTATTATTAGTGCTATATCTATTATTATTCCTTGTATGCTTTCTGTTCGATTTTCTGATAGGAAAACCTCGAGGAAAACCAGCATAAAATTCTTAGAGTAGATATTGTTACTTAAAATTATCGGAAAATTACCATTCAAATTTCATTTTAATTATTGAAAAATTGTTGTTTAAATAAAAATCGAAAAATTTCGTTAATGTGCATATTTAATTAATTTTAAATTTTGCTTGCGCGAAAGCTGACCGTCATAAAAGGATTAGCGCGGAAGGGACAGATGGTCTCCGTCTCGACGGCGGTCAGGTACGAGCTAGCCGTTCACATTTTCAAGTACGGCTAAAAGAAACGGCTCCGAAGCTAGACTCTTCATGGGCCTCCACCTCCCTCGCCTGCTTACATTTTTCGCAGCATCTTGAGTTTCCGGTGAGATTCCTCTGGCTTCGAAGGAAACTGAACGAAAACTCGTCGCACGAAAACCCCCGTCTCTAGCAATCTCTCTACTCATCTCTGCTCTATGCTGAAAAGAAAAGTCCACTATGTTCGTACTATACAGTTCGACTGTACAATAGTATTCCGCGTCATGCTTTCTTTCTCTCTTGCACTCACGTGCTCGGTCTTGCGCTCCCTCTCTCTCACTTTCATGCACTCGATACTCTCTCTCTCTCTCTCTCTCTCTCTCTCTCTCTCTGTCTCACGCGCGCCAACTCCCTCTCTCTGTCTCTTTCTCGCTCACGCTCGCATACGTTCGCGCTCCCTTCCACACATATCCATGCACGCAGTCGGTCGGAGGCACCTCCTGCGAGCGCCACAGAGCGCTGGCTCCGCTCCAGGAGCTGTCAGTTCGCCGGGAGTGAGTTGGCTGGCTGTGCAATAAATCTCGACGCAGCAATATGTATTGCTACGTCGCAATTCATATACATTCATTGTTTTGTTTGTAATATTTTGGTGTGGGTTACCACCCACCTTTTATACAGAATTTTGCTTGCCAAATAAATCTACATCTTGTCTTATATCTTATCTTATTAAACATGCTGTTGTTGGAGTGTTAAGCGATGAGAAGGATGCTATGGTCACTGTTATGAGTTAAATGCAAATTAATAACGGTCATCTTTATTTACATTTAAAGAACGAGTAGTCTTCAGAAATTATAGATGTGATAATTATTATGAGGATTTGATCAGAAAAAATGTTCTCGAATGTGCTCATTAGGGCCGAAAAACACGAAAATCTTGCATGCTTTACAAAGTATTAGTATTGTTTTACATTATACGTATTATGTAACTAAATAAATTAAACTTCGTATATTTTTATAGGTTTCATTCGATTTCTAGAAGGCTATTATATCCTTCTTGTTACTAAACGGAGAAAAATAGCTGTAATAGGACACCACACAATATACAAAATAGAGGATACGTCAATGATTTATATACCAAATGATTCAATACGACTATTTCATCCAGATGAACAAAGATATGTTAAAATGTTCCAAAGTATAGACCTTAGTAGTAATTTTTACTTTAGTTATTCTTATGACTTAACCCATACTCTTCAGCACAATATGGCACCTCCCAATACTGTCAAAATAGAAATTTCCCCAAAAAATATAAATTTGGAAGAAGCTTATCAAGATTCGGATAATAATTTTAATATGTGGTCAACTTACAAAGATTATCAAGAAAAAAGGTAATTAAAACTGATTTGTCTTTATATTTCAGATAAATATTACGTAGAAGAAATAATAAATATTGCATGGATAGTATAGTACCCTCGCCCAGGTGACCACAGCGCACAAGGGGACCGAATATATACAAAACAGACAAATATAAGTTTTAATACTTGCTTTCACTCTAGGAAGACTGCTCGTGTGTGAAAATATTTAGTGTTCAGTCTGTTTTTTGAAAATATTTGACTAGAAAGCATAGTATTGCTGTGAAATAAGGTATAAATGCGCAAAAGTGATACATTACTAAATGTATTCAATTTATTGAATTCTTTATAAACTTAAATTAAGATATCGGTAACCAAATAATTGGAATAATCAATATTTTCAAGAACTCCATAGCTTAAATTAAAGTTGTGAATGAGCACATTAAAATAAAAACTGTTCCATTACGTTTGTATAAATTCTGAAATTTTTAAAGCTTTCTAGAGAACATTTTTTTTTATTGTCTATCCTGCCATAACTCTGTAATGACACGATTTTAGTTTTCCGTTGCAATTTACCATGTACAACCGTGGAAGATTCTCCATGATTATTGTAATTCTCGTTGTCGTCTCTGTCGTGCGAAGGACGGCTCGACCGACTCGTGTAGCCCGTATGGATATACGGTATCGCGAATAGTTGAATACGCATAGGTTTAAAAGAGAACTCAAGGTATATTGCAAGATAGATAAATACATTGCTGGATCACACGAGTGTATGTGCGCTACTGCACACTATGCGAGAGAGAGAGAGAGAGAGAGAGAGAGAGAGAGAGAGAGAGAGAGATTTGATATTCTTTTATTTTGTTCTGCCTAGGTCACAAGGACCGAAAGACAGTTGACATGGTAATTTTACACAGTATAATTTTTGAATGCACGTAAATAGTTATAAAACAATAGTTTCACAATTATCGCGGAGTTTGCTCTCAAAAATAATATTTGTATTAAAACAATTTTTTTCCTCTCTGATAAGTAAGCAGAATAAAGACAAAAATAACTACTATAATGTGTAGAAAAACTAACGCTTTGTAGTGTGATAAATTTATGAGCCGCATATTATTTCTTGAAAAGGAAAACATGATAAACAATTTGTAAACAAAAAGCGATGATTATTTCGACAATTTGCTTAGAGTAGTCTTATGGCGCCTAAATTGTAACTTATTAAATAAATGACAAATGAAAAATTTGAAAATGGTTGTAACAGAATTTAAAGTTGTTATGGATGAAGAAATGTGGGGTTGTTTGATTTCGTCAAGATCTGATGGTGTTGCGATAGCGATAACTTCCGACTTATCGGTTTCACGCACTAATACAACAGAATTGGACACCCATACATGTTGATAACCTTGAGCTTTAGCATGCTCCTTAAGGGGTTATGACAGTGTTAAAATTTTGAAAATACCCATTTTTTTTTATTCACTTTTTTCATAGTTAATAGTCTGTAGAATATGGTCCTGAAAGCCGTTTTTGGCTTAAAAAAGTTTCCTCAAAGATATTAACAAAAAACTAACAAATCTGTTTCAAGTAAATTTTTGAAAAATCGTGATTTTTAAATATTTTAATTAGGCCAAACTGGTGGAAAGGATTGTTCTAACCCACTTTTTACAGAGTAATTTCATGAGAAATCTTACTGAAAATAAGACTTAAAAACCGTTTTACAAACCGTTTTTTTCTCAAGAGTTATTAATTTAATTATTTCCGTAAAATAAATAAAATCTGTAAAATTAATTTTTCTATGTGTGATTTTATGTTACTAAACTCAATGTGTTAAAGTAAAGGCATTCAACAAATTTGAATTTGCCACTCGAATAGGTTGTGCCTCACAGCGTCTGGTCGAGAATGAAGATTTCTGTTTGATCGGTATAGTAGAATTTTCTGTAAAGCAGCAGAAAGCAGCCAAACAGCTGTTTTTCATCCAAGACACTAGATCAGTGCAGTTAGTCTGCTAGCTGCTGTAGCAATGCTTATAACCTTAGTGGTGTTGCAAAAGTGCAAGAGCTTCTGCAGAGTACAAACATTATTCAGATAAGTATTGGAAATTAATTTGTAATAACAGTGTTCATAATGAGCTTTTTCTTTGTTGGTATATTTTTTGCTTTTAGGTATACGGGTGCAAGCCAGCAAAATGGGAGCTTATATTGACTGCCTGAAGTATTATTTTGCATACCTTTTAAGAACTTGAAGTGTATTTAATAATGGTAAGTATTGTATGTAACTGTAATTCATAAACATAACTTAATTATGAATAGCTAACGATAATTTTTATTTTATTTTCAGCTTCTAAATGCTATTATCACACAGCATGACAAGCGCGTACCATCAAATATACTTTATTGTGTGTATATTTGAGTACCAAAAGCAAATCAAGGTATGCCGGATATTTTCTGTAAGTATAGCTGAGTTCATTTGTATGATTTACATTATAAACTTTAAATGCCTTTTAGTCAAATTTAGTTTTTTCATGCTTTTGATGTACTTGCCGCAGCTTTCTGAAGGAACCGTAACATCAATCCGGATGAACCAAAGTGGAAAACCTTCCTAATAAGTACGGTCACAAACTGAGTAGAGCAGAATTGGCAAAAATAAGTTCAAAGTGAATGTTACGTATGTTTACATATGTAACATTCACTATAATTATTAATATTGTCAATATATGTTTAATTAATTATATTAATTTTGTGTTTTTCAGGAATCTGTTCCACTTAGTCTGAGACCAGACTCATAATGAAGATTTGGCACTTTGATTCAACAGGATTGATGGTACGGTTCCATCAGAAACATGCGGCAAGTAAATAAAAGTGATGAAAATCATGATTTTTGGTAAGCAAATACCTTTAATTGTTTTTAAATGTTACACTCACTTTATGCATATTATTTATGCATAAAAGTGATGTATAATACTTGTATTTGAAAGCAAAAATGTAGTTTTTAGAGCACCTATATATCTATTAATTTTTTACAACACTAATAATTTTTCTTTTTTTTCAGGTTTTAACACTGTCATAACCCCTTAACTAACCACCGCAAATTGAAAATCGCGGATGGAAGCATTTCCAAGATTGTGATTTGACTCTCGGAGCCATCTGGGTCCAAGTTCGTATACAATAGATCACGGTGTTTACGCTTGACCTGAAGAACGTGTGCGACAAATTGCTGTGATTTTAATGATATAACGAAGAACAAAGTTTCAATCTGTAGCTTTTCGCTGGATTGAATTGTTTGATCGAGTTACAATTTCTCGAATGCTTAAAATGTCGTCATCTAAATTTTGAAGCTCAAGTTCTGAAAGTAGTTTCGACGCTAGTGGCGTACGACAATTTTTCGGTATGCCATTTACTTTTAATTTTTAAGGTAATTAATATCACTATCGTGATTGGCAGATGATGATTCAAAGGCGGTAATCCGATTCTCATGATCAACGAGTTTCATTGATAATTCATCAATTTGTGTTGTGATTTTATTTAACATATGAAATAATATTGCGGAGTGTTGTGCAGATGTAAAATTATCCCAATTGGCCGGTAATTCTTTGGAGACGGACATATTAATATTAGATATGGAAGGCACGTCAATTTCTGAAAAAATCCCTATCTTAGACGGTGATGGACTTGAAGAGTCAGAAGAGATATTAGAGAGGGGACAGTTCGGATTTAATCCACGCGTACTATCTACAGTTGTTGCACGAGCGTCATTTAACTTACTTGTTACGAGCGATGAAGCATTTGTTCTAGGTAAAAGTTCCCCGGAAGGAGATAATGGAAATGATCTAAAGCAATAATAACGAGGTTTAGATGAATTTAAGTACCTCTGTACGTGCACCTACTAGGCATTATACAGACAAAATCAGATTATCCGCGAATTTTTGTGAAAAACACTAATAGTACGTACGCCAAACTATATATGAGAAGTAATAATCCCGATAAGCAAGAATGTATTGACGTCGCAATCTTAATAAAACTAACCTTCCAAAAATTAACCTACTGCATATGCTCTATATATTCTAAATTATGAAATAATCACACTATGCCCTACATACACTATCAGTATCAGTAAGTCCCTGAGGGTGATGCCGGCGGCCCCTGCTCGGGGACGTGCTGGATCTGGCACTCAGGTCTAGCCCATTATACCATTCTTCCTGTTCGTTCATCATTTACTGTTAAACATCCTAACACGGACACCGGACCTAACCTAACCTAGTTTCCTATCTATAGCCCTTATCACGCTAAGCACCGATCGAAGCTCCTGCGTTCACATAAATTCCGGATCGACGAAGGGTATCCCCCCCCCCCACACTCCGTGTCTCGTGCCCACAAAAGCCGGGCATCTGCACATGAGCTGCAGCGTGGTCTGCTCCCTCCACCCGCACCATCTGCACCTTGCATCCCTCCTCCTGTGCATCTTCATCTTGTGGTATACCACCCGCCAGAGCCCAGTCAAGAACCCCACCATCAGACTGAGCTCAGTCCTACTTGACCTACTCAGAGCGTTCAACGATTCTTGAGGTGGTTCGTCCCCCAGTAAGCATTTCGCTTGTCTGGGTCCTGATGACCCCCTTCATTTCCTCGTTAGCTCCTCCTGGAGCCACCTTTTCATCGCACCGTCCACAGCGCAGGCGTGTACCACCAACCTGCAGAGCTTAGCCCTTACCAGTCGAGAGCTCCTACTCGCCAGGCGGTCTGCCTTTTCATTACCAATGATGCCTGCGTATCCAGGCACCCAAACTATCCTAACCTCCTTTTGCCCTACCAGCGTTTCCAGTGGCTGTCTGCACCCTATCACGTCTCTCGAGTCGATGCGGATCACGTCCAGTGCCAGGAGCGCCACTCTACTATCCGTGCATATGGTAATCAACGTATGGTTGCTTCCCTCATTCTATATCCAGTCAGAGCACTCTTTTATAGCCCTGATTTCTGCCTGGAATACAGTCACGTATGAATCCAGGCTGCAAACCAATTCTTCGGTATCGCCCATCCTCCACGCTTCTGCTCCTACCCCCTGATCCGTCTTTGAACCATCCGTAAACCACATCTCTCCCACCTTCAGTAGATCGTGTGTGCCCCCAATCCATTCCGATATCTGCGGTATGATAACGTTATACGGTTTCGTGAATTCCTTCCAATCACTATCTTTCATTATCTCCTTCATTATTCATTCATCCCTGAATCTATCACTCGACTTGGCTCCGGAGAGTCTGACGCATGCCTTGAATGTCCCAGCCCTTGTGTCCCTGACCAGCGGTGGGATTCCCAGAAGGAGTTCCAGGACAACCGTCGAGGTCGACCTCATGGATCTCGCCATTCCTCGCACCATAAGCCCTTGAACTCGTTCTAGCACCCCCGCATGTCCCTTCTGGTCGCACTTATGTGCCCATAAATGGCTCCGTGCTTGAGCCTCAGTTGTATGATTCGTAAGTCCATCTTGTCTGGGCCGGTCGCCTTTTACTGGAATCAGGTTGTCGTTCAGATATGCCTGCACGTATATACCTGCATCCTCTAGCTTCCTCAAATACCCGTCCACTACCAAACACCACAGAGTAGGAGAGAGTACTCCCGCTTGAGGGCATCCCTTCCCCAGTCTGCATCTCCTAAAGCTACGCGCCATTGCGCCACGACCACCCTGCTGCTCAGCATACTCCATATCCAGTCGAACACTGTCCGGGAGACACTGTGTTCTACCAGTCCCTCCGCTATGGCTTCCCTGGTAGTGTGGTTAAATGCACCATCTACATCCGGGAAAGCCGCTAGTACTAGTCCTCACCTTACTATACCCTTATCTATTCGGTATACAGCCTTCGCTAACGCAGTGTGCCCTTGGGATGCTGGAGTATCCTGCACAGCCTGGCCGTATCCTTAAAATCCATCCACGCGCTGCAGGCTCTCCTCCACCTCGTGGTCCTGGCCTCCTCCATGGCCTTCTTGTATTCCCTGCGCGCGTGCCAAAACCTATACATATCCTCCTCCGTTCTGGTTCGTTTGGACCTATTATGGAGTCTTATTACGCCCTTACGAAGCTTCTCCAGCAACTTACTCCACCAGGGGGTTCCCTTTGGTTTAACCCTTCTCCTGAGTTCAGAATTTTCCTCATACGAGTTCAGGATAACTTTGGTAAGAACCTCGCATCGATGCTCGATATCCTCTGCCTTCTCCGAAAAGGTCGCCAGTCAAGGGCCTTCAGCGCCTCCACCTCCTCCCCTTCCACGAGTATCCTCACCACTATTACCTCCCTTCCCCTGGCCCCTACCCTTTGGTGGCCTTCTAAGAGCCGGTCACCACCCAGGTTTCAGCCTTGAAGGTCGGGTTTTGGCGCCCTATTCTTGATCAACACCTTAGAATCTTTAGATCCCGGACAGTCGATCAAGACTCTAGTCATCTTGGCTAGTTCCCCCATGCCAACCGCCCTGACCTGGAGTCCCTCGCCCTTACACTTCTCTACCTTTTCTAACAGTCACGACCCAGCCTAAAAATTGGAAGAGTAGTCGCCGTCAGGTGCGTCAGAAATATCCCCATCAATGCGGTCGAGGACCCCATCCGCTTCCTCCAAAGTCGAGCGTCAGGGTACAGCAGAAGGACGATGGCCACCTTCTGTTCTGTGGCTACCGCCCTGCTATACGCCCTCTGCCCAGTGTCGATCCCTCGGAGTCGAGCTGTCAGAGCGCGCTCTTTTTGGGGGTGTCAGTGGTATCTCCACCTCCTCCCTCCTAGCCAACGCCCCCCTCCTTCTCTCCGTACCTGTGGGTTATACATGTGGTCTTTCCCTCAGTCATTGGGGTTGCCCCCAAGTCTTCCAAGATTTCCTTATCCCCGGCCTGCGGCTTGCCAATCTCAGCCTGCGGTCCTGCTATATTTGGGCTAGGGAGCCCATCGGCCGTTGTCCCTGTCCCCGGGAACAATGCCCTCCCACACCGCCCCGGCCCGGTTCCGGACACCACGCTCCCAACACCGAGGCCAGGCCGGCTGCTTGAATCCGCCAGACGAGTTTCCACACTGGCCCCTTAGGGCACGCGTCAAAGTGACAACCCCTAGTGGGGGTATACACACTATCAGTCATTACAAATTAATTTCGTCTAATTTCACTACACCTTGAATCACTGCAATTTAGACTCTCAGGTTGCAAATGTCTCTCAAGCTCCTTCGTAGATCTTCACAAATTGCGCATTGACGCTTTAAAATCACTGAGCAATGGCGAATACTTCAAATCGCTCGGAAGTGCGTTCCAAGTACGAGCTCCGTTGCATCGAAAAGAGTGGAGCCCTACGCCCGTGCGCGCCTTTGGAACTTCCAAATCTCTGCTCTCACCTTTACCTGAAGTCCTAGTCTTATTTACATTAAAATGGTCATATATGTGGGGAGGTTGCCTAATATTAATTGCCCTATATAAAATGATCGAGGCAAAGTATTGCGTACGCTGCTGAACGGTGAGCCAGCCTAGTTTTTCCCTATGTGGTGTTACGTATACAAGAGTTTTGAAGACGTTGCAGCCTGTACATGTCCCGGCTTGGGCTGAGAACAATTTTCGATTTTCTATTTTCTTATTATGACAATTGCAACGGTAATAATGAGAACAATATTGCACTAGGAACAATGATGATATAATAATATAATAATTATAATACTACCAACAATGATATATTGGTTGTAACAATAATGTAATAATAGGATAATTATACTAATAATAACTGCGTTAGCAGAAATATTGCCGCAGCGGGGCATCTGTTGCTCCTGCTGTACTTGTATATATACAATCTGGGAAAGTCCTCTCATTTTCCCGGCGTTGCAGTGCGGTGGATTATTTGCCGCAGATTTTTCTTCGTGACGCTGCGAGTCGCTTGCTTGCTCCTCGGCACTGCGCTTATCACTTCTCGGTGTTGAAGTGTATACTTCGCGCTTGATAAGCCGCATGCCGTACGGCTCGAGCGCAATGCAGTTCCATTGTTTTTGATCAGTGTCGCAGCCTCCAGAGACAAAATCGGACGTGCCCGTGCGCCGTGCCCTTACATCGCCAGTAGATTTGGAGTTTTTTTCGTGGTCGTGCACGATTTCCCTGCGGGGGGAAATGACATGCGGGCTGTGCTTACTCGTATGGCTGGTCACCGTGCCACGTTTATTCCGTGTAGCCCTTATCGCGGCGACTATGGAGTTGCTACCGGTACCGATGATGTCCTCACCATTTCGGGGGCTCATTATGAAATGGTGTCGTGCCTCACCTGTGATGCGGTAATGTTTTTTTTGTGTATTTTCTTGTAATCTTCCGGCTGCGTTTCCGTTTTTAAGTGGTACGCGGCGCGGCGTGACGTAATGCATGCATCAGCCTTCGCGTCATTAGTGCTTTTTATTGTTTATGTATTGTTTTCTAATTTGTTAGTGTAATTATGATAATATATTGTATAAATGTGTTATTTTACGAAAAAAAACGTTCCCACTTATTCTTTCTAAAGATTCACTAATTATTGTAAATTATTGTTTTTATTTTATTGTATTTTATTTTATTTTATTTTATTTTATTTTATTTTTTTTTATTGTTTTCCGTTGGGCCTGATGCTACTGGGTGTTTAGCCGACGCATACTCTGCAGGTCCTTTAGCAACTCTAGTTCCACCTGGTTTTGTTGTTATCGCAGGATTGCTTCTAGGGATCAACGACCGCGCCGATTGCTGTATATGTATGCTCCTACAATGGCGCAAAAGAGGATCGCCGAGACCGAGTACCCTGTGTTCTTGAGAGTCGTTGCCGACTCATTCGGCTCTGTGAGCTGTATCCTAGTTACTCTATGTTTTGCGGTTTTGCGGGCTTTCGCTGTTATGTTCTGTAGTGCGATTCTCCTATCTAGCGACTTAAGTTTGACGCCGTGAGTTTTTCCTGTTGCGGTGCCTACTTCATTTTATAATAGTTTATTTATTTCTTCCTTCAAATTGTCGGATTCGTCATAACTATCCAGTATTCCCGAAATATTAAACGCGAACCTGTCGAATAGTACCGGTTCTGTATTGTATAGCAGACTACGCGAAGCTACTACGTGTGCATTTGCTGTATGACCTGTGCATCCTGGGCGGAGATCGAGGAACCCGGTGCTGTTTATCTCCGTGATCAGCTGCTCGACCCTCTCGCATTGGATTTACAAGTTCTCTTTGCTTGCGGTTGAGAATACCCATGAATTGTACCCCTCAGCCAGAAGGTGTCGCGCATTCGCTTTACATGGATGTCGCAGCTTGCTGGATCTGGATAGACTGATTAGTAATGGTTTTGACCTCGCACGCTGCGTTACTTTTGACCCTTCTCGCGGGTTCCGGGTTTATAACTAATAGTGTCTCCCCGAAACGTTTGGTCATTTTTTTTTTGGATGTGCATGTATATTTGGTTTGGCTCGATGACGGCGAAGTACTGCAATTCTGGCCATACGTAAGCCACCATGTCCAGCGCGCCCTGCCCTTCCTGGATTGTCGTCAGAGGTGACGCTTGAAATAAATTTAACGTTTGAATGTCCAGCAGTGGGATGGTCAGGATTTATACTGGTCCCACAGTGCTGGTCAAAGTATCCATCTTTGACCAGCACTGTGGGTTTGGATATTTTTAATATCGCGATTTCGAACAAATTGCCTCCGATTTACGGGAATTTTATGTTGTTCACTGAATTTATGGCTATTGTAAATGAATCTTTTATTACCTCTAACGGCAATACTCGCGGATGCGCTAGCCTCTCCGTGTCGAACATTATGACATCGATTAATATATACATCTAAATTAAACTAGCTAGTTAGGGGACGCGTGGCTTCCTGCAAAGCATTGACCTTGTTGCTAAGGTCGGACAGCTCGCGTTCGACGACTTCGGTCTGATTAGAAGAGCTCTGCTAAGTTGGGAGGGCTCCGTCGATTTCACTCTTGTCGGCCTCAATTAACGTCCCAAGTAAAATTTTGTGGAAAAAACCGATGATCGGCAGCACCGATCTAGGCACCCTATAATGCTTCTCGTCTACGCTTTGTACTATTATCAATTTGATTAATCGTTCAGCTTGACGGATCGTTTCTTCGACACCTTGCTGCAGGTCGTCTGTTTCGCAACCCGGACCGCACGCTTCGGCGATCACACAGACTTTCTCTGAAAGTGATCGACTCGCCTCGAAATACGCGTTTAGATTGATTTTCTGTATGATCTTCCAGTCTGTGCTGGAAGTGGCGAGCAGAACTATTTTGTCCATTAATAGTCCGACGCTCCTATTCAGCGAGTGGACGAACGATGACCTATCCTGCCCCGACGTTCCTTCAAATGCACTCGATGGGCTGAAATGTAATGTAATTGCATGTATTGTCTTACAATGCTTATGTAATTCGGGTTGTACAAAGCTTGTCACGGTGCGTCTTGTGCAGCGTAAAAAATAGTAAAAAAACGGCTATGCTACATATAGTTTACCACAGTTCCTGCGTTCACTCTGTCCGACTCGAGCGTACCGCGTCCGGTGCCGCGTAAAAAACAGTAAAAAGAACGACTTATCCCTGCTCAGAATAGTCAAGTTCTTCTACTGCTCTAGCTAGTTCGTCGGATCGTTTGAGTTTGCGTTCACTGTTTTTGTTGTTTAGTAGTTTTGTATAGTTACGTCATTCGTATGTCTATTTATGTTGATTATTTCGAAAGGACTATCGTATTCTGTTGCGAATTTGCCTTTCTTTGGCTCTTTCAATAAAAATATAGTTTCACCTTCGCGGAAATGTTTTGGGTTGAGCTTTCTATCGTAGTAAAACTTGATTTTGTACTTCGATGGCACTAGATTCATCGCGGCTGTCGTCTGTAACCACGTCAAATTTCGTGTCACATTGTCGATGTAATTGTTGTTTGGCTCCAAAAATGAGCTTGTGAGGAGCGTAACGCGTGCTCTCGTGCTCCGTGCAGTTGTACGCATGTTGACAGACGGCTGTCCATTCGTTCCAAATTTCCATGTGTTTTACGTATTTGCGTAGGTATTCCGTCAGCGTATGGTGCATTCTTTATTTTCTTTTAATCCCGAATATTTTCGCGAAGCTTTTGAATAGCCCATTTTGGAAGTGTGTTTCTTCATCAGTTACAATAGCCGCTGGTGGTCCGAATAAACAAATTACTGTTTCAGTTAGCCCGCGTGCGACTTCCTCAGTGTTGGCGTACTCTGTCGGTATTAGTATGGTGTATTTTGTTAACATGTCTTGTACTGTTAGAATGTATCTGTTACCGTTTCGAGATATTTTGAGAGGCCCATAAAAATCTAGATACAGAGTAAAGTGCTGGCATGTTAAGTGTAGATGGATAAACTCGCTGGCTTCCTCCTATAGGACGTGACAGAAAACTTGCTCCCCAGTGGGTAGCTCGTAGTGAATGCATATATTTATTTTGTATTCTTGCGGGAATATGAATGCGCAATCAACCGTGCCATACTCCAATTCCGATTTCAAGATTTCCGCTGTCTCGGCCAGTTTACCACACCTCATCAGCGCGGCAGATCCAAGAAGCTTCTTTCGCAAGTTTAGCGCGGAAAGTTTTGAATTGAGCGCCTTTATTAACAAGTAAGATAAGTAGTTACGCGGTGGCGAGCTTGGAATGTCATTGGATTGGGTAAACGTAGCTCTCCGTATATACGTATGCATCAGCACGTTACCCGAGCTTGCTGACGAATTCTCATCTGAGGCGATCATGCAGCGTTCGTAGTTTTTCGGCACGCGTGGGAAGTCATCCCATGCTGAAATTTCATCCGGTTCCGGTACGTTTATTAGTGACAATCCGAGTCAGGAGTCAGGCTTGCTGTATGTTCTCTCGAGCGGCGCGTTCGCTTCCTCGTCCGGTATCTCTTCGATTTGCTTGTACAACTAGCGCGTACAACTGGAGACGAGGGAGTTCAGGGTTTGCTTCCCCCGGTTCAATCACTGGGTTGATATCGCCTCTGCGTTCGCATTTTTCTCCGCGGGTCTATATACGATATCAAAATCGTATCCGATCATCGCAGCCTTCAAACGATTGAACCGTAAGTCAGGTTTCTTGTTGTATGGAAATGTTTAAGGACCTTGTGGTCGGTTACGATTGTAAATTTTCGCCCGTATATGTAACACCGAGATTGCTCCTTCGCAAAAACGATCGCTAGCAACTCCTTGTCGTACGTCGGGTATTTGAGTTCGTTTTCCTTCAGGACTCTGGATGCGAACGCGCAGGGCAAGTCTTACACTATCGTGCCCTGACTAAGGATCGCGCCAAGGGCGTAATCGCTGTCATCCGTAGCCATTATAGCTTGTAGTACGCGTCCGATATCGTTCTGCAGCTTTGCTCTTCAATTTGTTTGCTATATGCATCAATATAAATCCCTTATAGTTTTCATCGTACGCAAGGAGCACTCTACGAACAAAGCTGCAGAAGTGTTTAAGGTCGTTCGGGCTGCCGTCGATCGCGGGGATGAAATTTACCGCCTGGTGAAATGCTAATTTGCACCCGGTGTTACTGTAATTTCGCCGACTACGTTTGCGGCTGTAGTCTCCGTATTCGTCGTCACTAGGATCGCTTGGGACGTCCACGGGATCGTCGTCTGATAGTCTTCCGTCGTCCGAGTGGCGTCTCCGCGGGTGGCGATAGGTGTTTTCGCGCTTCGCGTTCCGATCGTCTCTACTCGATCTGCCGCGTCTTCGCCAGTCGTTGTCTGAGTCGTCGTCCGATGGCCACCGTCTACCTCTACCGGGATCCCGATTGTTGCCCGAATTACGTCGGAGCTGTTACCTGGGGGACCTCGTCCGCCGCGACTCGATTTAATACCGCGATTGCTGATGCATCGGGTGGACCTCTCCAATTTCTGAAGGCTTCGCTCTCTCTTTGCGACCTGCCTTGCCGAACGATGAGAAATGCTACGAGATGATCGCTCGTATGATGGGAATACATGGACGTGCGATGACCACCGATCCAGAACGCTGTTGACCTCGCACCGGGCGCCGCCCGCTCTTCTTTGCTGTCGGTACGATAAGAGTGCGTCGTTTTCGTACGCATTCCTATTCAATGACCTTGTATATGGGGGGTGCTACTGTGTCGGGGTTCGTACTCTGACTGCGCGCTATCCACGTCCCTGTCCCAGCTGCTCTGTCTCGAATCACGCTGGTGCGTATGCTCCGCTCTTCGCGATGCGCGTTCCATTTTCTTTTCTGAGCGCGTTGGATCTTTTCCTCGCGCACTCGCTTGCTATAACGCGCTTGACAGTCGGCTACTCGCGATGTCCTGAATCGAGGGAATCCTGTATCGCTCCGTACCCAGCGCACCGTCGAACTCGTGTGTGCTCTTGAACTCTGTTTTAACAATGGATCTAGCGGGTGAATTTACGTGACATTGTCGCAAATTCACCGGTACGGTGCCCTACGTTGCTAGCTGGAGCAATTCGGCAATTATCATTTTCTCAAGTAACTCTTTATTTGACGCTTTTCTTCCGTCACCTGGCTTTACGCTCTCGACATCGACTTGCTCGGGCGAGCCACTTCGTCGAGCTTCCCCGGTTCGTTTAATCTCGAGGCTATGACGATTATCTCTAAACAGTTGTTTAGCCCATCGAAGAATTTATTGGCCAAACGTAACCACTCCGGTTTGGTTAAAGGGTCGCTTGCTTTTTGTTTTTCGTCTCGTCGGTTTACTGCTGTTTAGATTTAACTTTACTATTTTCTGTTCGAGTTCGTCGAATGGGTCAGGTGACGGTGGTTCCAGCAACGGCGCGTTTTCATCCATCTTGGGAGTTGGCTCTATGAATTTGCTGATATCCTCCAGTCACTCATATTTGTTTTGCCCGTTTTGTTTTTCCCCCGTAATCACGGCCTCCGATTTTAATCGGCCCAGGTGGTACCTGCTCGATTTCCGATCCGCTCAATTGCAGCTTATCCATACTCTTGTAGTATGCGCGACGGGGTGATAACTTGTGATCTAGACGGAACATTTTCCACACGTGTTTTTCCCTACGTTCGTCTCCTTCCGGGTCGCTACCCGTTGATTTTAGGGATGATTTGCAGCCGGACCTGCAGCGCATTAAGTCCTTCGCGGCCGTGAACATTATTGCGCGAGGGATAAGTTGTTATGCATGTTGCTCGCCGGTGAACGTTCTTGTCGGGAAGGGTGATGAGGTGACGATGTAAATGTGTATAGTATTTAACAATTAGTACACGAACGCACTCGCGTAAGTTTATGATTTTAATTCGACAGGAAAATGCTACGCCGGTAATAATTGAGAGAGACGTACAGTACGATGACAGCGAACGTTGCTGGATGCATGATGACCTGGGCGGTCCTGCAGAGATGGCTGGGCTGCAACATGGGTTGTTTTGCTGGGATGAGCTGAGCTGAGGATTGAGTTGCGCTGGTGTGACGGCTGCTAAGCTGCGATGGCGATGGGCTGCGTTGACCCTCTGCTGGGCTGTTGCGGCGAGAGTGTTAACGGAAGAGTGTTTGGTTTTTTCTTTTTTTGTTGAGCTTGAGTTTTCTCTCAAGCCTCGTCGGTTTCTTTTTCCTTTCAGGTGAGGTCGAGGTTCGAATGGCTGGAATGGCGACGTAGAGGCGACGCCTCGTTGTTTAATATATGTTTGTTAGGTTAGATTTTCCCAAGTGTTGAAGGAAAATCTTTGCTGGCTGAATCGTACTGTCGTTCCAAAGTTTCAAGGGATGTCATGTATGTTACGGATATTAGTGGGGTTCTGCCTTTGGGCGGAGTAGTAATCCCGGTAAGACGTTTCTGTGTGAGATAACTTTATTGTTGTTAAATTAGCTCCGAGCCACTCGATAACTGACGGCAGTCTGCCCGCTTGCCACAGTCGGCGGTGGTGTCTCTTGCTGACGATGCTTTTGGCGCATCGTTGGCCGTGACACCTGTGCCTCCACGGCTTAAGTCTGTGACACTATTTATTGTTAAAAATGTTGCTAAATATTAAATTTTGGTAAAATACTTTGGCAGAATGAGCGCTGCCGCTCAGCCGCTACCACCTGGCTGGCGCTCCCTTGCGTCGTGCTCACTGGAGGCGCTCTGCGGCGCTGCTGATTTTTTCTTGCTCTAGTCGCTGTAACTCGGTAAGCTTCATTTCTATCGAAATTCCACTTTGTCTTGGCCTATATGTCGGGAAGATGCCCTTTCGGTTAGGCCTAACAGCGCCTCGATCGCAGTTGATTTGCGTTCAGAAAATACTTTGGCAGGATGAAGCTGCCGCTTGGCCGCCACTACCTGGCTGGCGCTCCCCTGCATCGCGCTCGCTGTAGACGTGTTTAAGCGTGTATAAGGGTGAGAAAAAAAGGGAGTGTGTTCGCCTGGGTTGCTTTCGCTGCTCGACTCCTGCGCATCTATGGGCGCACCCCGACCGCTTCCTGGAGCGTCTGCTGACGAGCTGCGATAAGCTGGGCTCGATCGAGAACTATTGGCTCTTGCTTCTGTTTAATCTTTCGGCTGAGCGGACTGCTGCGGTGCTTGTGATAGCAGGTGCAAGCTATGGATCCTAGCACGGCCGCCATCAGCTGGGCTGCGGAGATAAAATAGCCGAACTCAGTTAATCCGAATCACGTCTAGTTCCGGTTTGGTACTTCACGCGCTCGGTCCGCGATTTCATGGAGAGCGATTCCGGCCCTCAAGCTCGCCAGGTTCATGCCTATAACTTTATAATTCGGCTTCACACAGTTCGACTTCTGCGCCTGCCGATCCTTTTAAGCTGTTTATAAGTCCTGCTGGATCCAGCCTTATTGTCTCGTACTGGAACTCGTTTAAGAAAGCTGTGATATTCCTGGACGCTGTGAAACGCGAGTTCGATGTATGCGCGGAGCAGCTTGGACGGAGCTCGATGATGCCGACTCCCTCTATGTCGTCGGTCAACTGTACTGCGTGCGCGCACGTGCAGAAGATCTTTTCTCTGCTCCTCGCTGAGAAGAGCCAAGCGTTGGCATTATGCAGCCTCAGCCAAAATGTGCCCTTCAGCTGCTTTAGGCGCACGTCGCATGCCACGGGATCCTCAATCTCTTTGCCCGCCGCGATTTTCACTTCGCACGACACGGACTTTTCTATGTCACATATCGGCTCGTGATTTACCGTGATGAATCCATCATCCATACTGCGCAGCTTCGCGACGCTCTCGTCCGCGATCGGCATGTAGGTCCTGTTGGAATTGCTCACTGGAAAATATTGTTATGGTCGGGTTAGGATAATGATTATTGACACTCTTATTTATAGAAAAGATAGACAAGAACGACTTTATTATTCAAGCTTAGACATGCAAATTGAATAGCTGTCTGCGCTAGACTGATAAACAAATACAATAACAACCGCGAAGTTGCAGCGGTTGCTATGCGCGATTGGAACATCTCGCGCTGGTCATAACATTGCTCTCCCTTTTTTCTTTAGATTGTCGTCCCGACAATCTTAAGTCTTCTTTCTGTATTAGCTTTCCATTCAAACTTCCTTCAAGGATGCTCAGTCGGTCCCATCTCATTCTAGTAACCACAATCTGTTAATCTTCGTCCAAGTAACCACATTCACCGAATTTCCTTTCAAACTAGAAATAAGAGCAACCATTTTAGTTTCTGGAGACCAATTGTTAATTCTAGCCATAACCTGAAATTGAATTAAATATTCTCGAAGAGGTGTTGATCCATCGTAATCGTCTAACTTATGATTATAACCTAGATTGTTAGTGAAAGTGTTTGTGTTTGTATTAGGATTGGATGAAGAACTTAGCTCTCGTAACTGCTGACGAAGAGATTCGTTATTTGTGAGTAGAGTTCTGTTGACGAGCAGTAATCGGGAGTTGTCGGCAGTTGATGGTGAAGAGCCAGGTCCGGGAAATAATTCGCGACGAGTAGATGAAGAAGACATGAGTCGATCGATTTCGGCTAATGCTTTTCTGTGGAGAGAATTAAGCCTAGAAATTTCTGCGGTTGACTCAGTAAGAAGAGAAGAATACTTAGCTTCGATCTTCTCGACTTCTTCTTCACGGAGGTGACGTTCTTGAAGAAGCTCTGATTCACGAATGCAGAGTTCTTTTGATATGCGGGTAAACTCCAATGTGCACTCTTCAAGTGTAGATTCGGCAAGCCGGAGTTGTTGTCGAAGTTGGGTATTTTCATCAGCGAGTGAAGGTTGTTCCACCGTTGGTGATGTGTGAGTAGGTGGCGGAAGCGTATCAGCTTGTGAAGTCTCAGACACTGTGATGAGGGGCGGGGAAGGAGGCGGTGTACGGGTTAAGGTCATCGTGTCCGATCTTAACTTCATTCACTGGGTAATACATTCACTTGCGGACGAGCCCCCAAAATGTTATGGTCGGGTTAGGATAATGATTATTGACACTCTTATTTATAGAAAAGATAGACAAGAACGACTTTATTATTCAAGCTTAGACATGCAAATCGAATAGCTGTCTGCGCTAGACTGATAAACAAATAGAATAACAACCGCGAAGTTGCAGCGGTTGCTATGAGCGATTCGAACATCTCGCGCTGGTCATAACAATATATATGCTTAGGCCAGATGTAGGCGGCTATGTCTTTTGCGCTTAATATGTTTTGCAGGGAGGGGACGGGTGTAGCCTTAAATAGATGGTATTTATCTAAATCGAGCAGGAGGATGGTTATGCGATAAACCACGACTCCGTGAACGTACAGAATGTTAATTCTGGAAATGTCTATAATCGTCATTATTGACATTTTGTCGCTGGGCACGGGGAACTTTACTTCCGTTACCGAGCTGTTTACCGTGAGCATGGCTTCGACAAAGGTATTCGGTGATATTAACGCTTAGGAATTGCCTAATTCTTGGCGAACAGGATCGCGTGTATTAGGGTGTCAGTATCTTCCCTTGACTGCTCGATGCTCAGCCTGGCGCTGACTAGGGCGTTAAGAACCACGATCTTTCTATCATTAGCTGTTGTTCTATTCACTAAGACGTCAGTCGCTGTGTCTAATCGTTCCAGTCTCGCGTTTAATCGGGACAGTTCGCGCTCCACTACCTGCATTTGCTCTGATAATAGGGCCACGGTTTGTCGAGCGTCGCTAGCTACTGTCCTAATGGATTTTTGGATCCCTATCGTGTCGTCCTCTGTCAAAGTCCCGTATAGGAATTTCTGTATCGGCCCCAGCGGCGAACACGTTGTTTGTCATTTTTGAAACTCCTGGACGCGCTCCGCTTGTTCCGCTGCTACTCTCGCCTCGAACGCAACCATTTCGTTCTCACAATGCCATCCAG
Source organism: Philotrypesis tridentata (assembly GCA_018906965.1). Taxonomy (NCBI): domain Eukaryota; kingdom Metazoa; phylum Arthropoda; class Insecta; order Hymenoptera; family Pteromalidae; genus Philotrypesis; species Philotrypesis tridentata. Next base: position 29,438 of record JACCIB010000611.1, read on the forward strand.
ACGCACCTAATATTTGCGCTATGATATTCTGGCGCGGACGTTCGGCTAGGCTGCTGGTAGGCGGGTGACGGCGGGGCAATACTAAGTTCGTTTGTTATTTATCGGGTTTTTTTTCTGCAGCGATGCGTTCGTTGCTGCGGAAAAATACGATTAAAAAAACGATTAAAAAAACAACTTTCCTACGGGTCTTCCGTTTCCTACTTCATTTCGTTCAAAAATTCCGCTACAGGATTTATCTTGTCTATATGCACGGTTTTCGTTTGCTTATCGAAGCACAGGGTGACGTTATTTGTGCGGCTGTGGATTTTCACGATTTTGAAGGGGCCTGTGTATTCCAACTCGAAGTTCTTGAGCTTGGGTTCTTTAAGCAAGAAGACGAGCTCGCCCTCTCGAAAATGTTTTATATTTAGCTTGCGGTCGTAGTAGTACTTCCACCGAAATTTTGCTTGTACGAGGTTCATTGCTGCCGACGTCTGTAGCACTGTCCAATTGTTTGTTGTCTCTTCGATGAACTCATTGTAAGTAATCACAGATCCTTCTCGCGGAAAGCTAGAGGGAGTACAAGGTTTTGTTCCGAACACTAGCTCGTGTAGTGTGTAGTGTATTCCCTCGTGCTCCGTGTAATCATATGCATACTGGCACAAGGACGTCCATTCATCCCATTTGCTGAAGGTCTTCACGTACTTCCGCAGGTATTCGGTGAGCATGTGGTGCATGCGAACTTTTGGATTCCAAATACCCTTGTGAATTCTTCTAGCAGGCGGTTCTGAAAGTTCGTGCCTTGGTCGGTGAGTATAGCCTCTGGTGGGCCAAATTTGCAGATCACTTTCTCCGTCAGTGCCCGCGCTACCTCCATTGCCGTTACCACTTTCATTGACGTGAGCAGCGTGTACTTTGTAAGCTTATCCTGAGTCGTAAGGATACACCTATTCCCTTAGTTGTTGTCTTTACAGGCACTGCAGCGGGGGACGAATTGTCTTATCTCGTGTCGCATATTCTGCCAGTAAAAATCTCTGGCAATCTTGGCGTACGTCTTCGTAGTTCACCGGTGCCCTCCCAGGGCTGCTACGTGGTACTGCTCGATAAGCTTGTATCTATCTTTCGTTGCCGGCACCGGCAGATTGTTCAAGTATAGAACTGCTACCACCGGCTCGCCGGCAAATACGTTGTCAAAAGTGTCGGTGAAAGTTGCCCACTCTGCTAGTTTGAGCATTCCAAGGTCTCTGACAACAGCGAAGCATGTGATGGCGTGGCCTGCTATCAGGCCCTTAAGGGTCTTTAGACCTTTCGGCAGGTCGTTGCGCATTGGCCTCTCTGTTACGTAATTTTTTACGCACAGGACGAATACTGTGATCCCCGCACATTGAGCTACGCTTATCTCGCCGATTGCAAGCTGCTGACTGAACAGGGCATCAGGGCTTATGTAGCCCCTTTCCATGACTACCTGGAGTACCTCTGTTGACAAAGTCATGTCCGCAGACACGAGGAACACCAGGTTCTTCCTATAAGCGAACAGGTGCTCCTTCAGTTGCCTGAGGTGCACAAACGGAGGCGGTAATTCGCCGTCGGGGATGACCCATGGCGGCTTTTCTCGAGGTGGTCTGGCACTCGCTACCATGTCCTCTTTCAGGACGGCGTCTGCGATCCCTGGCGCATTGTCGTCGGCTGCCGAGTCGCTGCCCGTCGGGCGAGCTTGTTCGATCTCCGCCGGCGACTGCTCTTCTCTTGTAAAGCTGGTGCATTCCATTTGTTCACCCAGCGTTGCTGCGTGTTCGTCGTTACCTCCAGGTGATAACGAGTGGCTGCTGGGCAGAGCCATCGTCGCTGCCCTTTGCCAGTCAATGGCGGGCATACCTGGTTGCGGTGCGGATGACTCGCTTGCCTGCGGTGCGATCTTCGTCTCTGCTTCGCTCTGCCTTGGCTCCGGGATTTCATAGCTTGGGACTTGTTCGACATAGCTTCGGGTTTGTGTTTCTTGCGCTCGACTCGGCTCAATACCGGTATATTAACTCGTACGTAAGGCGTAAAGTGTTGGCCTTCAAGGTGGAGGTGAATGGTCTCGATCGCATTGCTCGTCAAGATGTGGCATAAGGTTGTGCTCATCTTGGCACTCCTGACGTAAATGCACACGTTTGCTTTAAACTCGTGGGCGAACAAGAACGCACAGTCGACGTTTCCCCACTCGCTATCTAACGGAAGTATGGCTTTGGTTGCCGATTAATCGCCGCAGGCGAGCAACTTGTCAGAAGCCAATAAACGGCGTTGCAGGCCCACTGCAGATATGTTTATTCTTGCCGTTCGAATGAGGGAGAAAAACAAGCAGTTGCCTGGAGGATCACTGGGGATGTCCGTGCATCTTTTTAGCGTAATATATGGCTCTGCGCAATGTCTCTTTCTGATGTACGTCTGTACGAGCACGTTTGCGGAGGACGCTGAGGAGTTTGCTTCCGAGGAAGCATGTGCTCGTTCGTAATTGTGCGGGACAACTTCAAAGTCCTCTAGTGGGCCGACATTTATCGGGTCTTCAAGTATTTCGTCGTCAGCTATGTGGCTGATTTCCATCGCCTTGGACGTGTGTTGCGCGGCGACGTCATCATCAGTTATCGCGCTCGGAGGGTGCGAGTGCGTTGCCCTCTCGATATCGGGGCGACTCTGGTTTCGCTGAGCGTCCATCTGCGCATCGTGCGTGCTCTCTCGCAGCTGGTATTTATCTTGACTTTTCGCGGCTGGGGCCAGTGTCGACTCGGTTGTTGGTACTGCCGATGCGTTTTTTCGTTGACGTCGATGCGTAAGCCGTATTTACCCTTGATTTCGTGCTTCGACACTTTGATAGCTTCTTTTTAGCTGCTGCGGATCGCCACGGCTACGGGAGCACCAAGGTCGGCTGATTGCCGGCAGCGCTTGGCGCGACGTTTTCGCTTGATTCTAAGGGGTCCGGGGTGGCCTTCGCTGCAACGCTCCCGACCTGTGTCTGCTGGCATGACGAACGTTTCGTTCTGCTCCTCCTGAGGAACCAGGAATGTTCGGATTGGGGCAGACACGCGTGCGCTAATATTGGATAAATTAACTTCGCTTATCGATGAGTTGCTTATCGACATAGGTGTGTATAGCCTCGGAGTTTTGCGGCTGAACGATGAATTGGGTACTATGTCTCGTATATAACGCCATGCCCCTGGCGGATTGCACTTCGGCATTGTTGCCGATTTGGCAAACGACGTCAGGAGGCTCGCCTTGCTTGCTTCCGGGTTTTCCGCGGGCTTCTGCCATTCTTCCGGCAAGGCGAACTTCTCGACTGATTGCTGGAGAATCCTGGCAATTCGAAAACGCTCGCTCTGGCTGACTCTGTACTTTGCTTTGCCTATCACTGCCAAAATCACGTTCGTTAAGATGCATTGGAATCTGATGGTATTAGCATAATCGAGCACGTAGACGTCAGTCTCGTTTGCCTGCTCTGTTAGTCAGCGAACACGTATAGGCTCGGTAACAATGAGTACGTCCTGTGAAGCCTGGCAGAGGTATAAACCGTTGTCGACGTTTCTTACTGTCAAGAATTCGCCTTTTTCGTAGATTGTTATCTGTTCAATGCGTTTTTTTGGTTGCTGCTTATTCGCTATGGACGCGCTTGATTCGGTGATCGCTTGCACCTTCTTCTTTTTGGCACCTGGCTGCTTGACGGTGCGGAAATGAATGATGCGTCCTGGCGGGCTCCCGCCTCTTCATCCGGGGCCTTTCGTCGATCTGCTTTTCGGCCAACTAGTACAGCTGTTCACACGGTAGATCCGGATCCATTTGCCCTGGCTCTAACACATGGTTCAATGATACTGCTGGGGCTATCGATAATCTGGAAGTTGATAATAATGGTCTTATTGAAAGAAGAGAGCTATTAGCTTATAGACCAATTGATCTGATTGGGCACCTTCACTCGAACGTATTCAATCAAAAGAAACTTTTCTTTAATGGAGTTGATCTTAGAGTACGTTTAGTCAAATCTCGAGATAATTTTTGTCTAATGGATAGTGCAGAATATACTTCGGTACACGTCGAAGAGGCAAATCTTCTCGTGACGCGTGTGAAAATTAGTCCTCATGGTATAGTAGTATCCTAATGGATACTACTAGCACATGCTCAATCACTCTCGAAAATAATAGCTAAATATCCTTTAATAAGAGTAGATGTTAAGACTGTTACTATGCACAGTGGTATACATGGTGAAACTTTGAACATACTTATACTGGGTCAACTGCTGAAGAGCTTTTAAGGGCTCTCGATCACTCAATCCATTCAATTTTGAACATTTTAATATCAATTTGTTATGTTTGTACGTTGATGATGTACATAGTCTTTGCAGCCAGATTTTACAAAACAAAATCAATACGTAAATACCTATCATACCTTATTCTCTGGTAGACCTTGTTTACAGGTAGGCACTTTATCAATGAGGGTAATCAAATAATTCATGATTCCTAGAAGTACGTTTCAGTGAGTCTTTAAAAGATACTGTCAATTGTATACTACATGCGGAGTACGAAAATATTTTAGAAATTGATTCATCCCGTCAAGTCATTATCGATTTTAGCTGTTAACAAATTCAGTATACAGATGTCGACTCATTCTTCTATAACAGATTTATAAAAATGTAATGGTAATATCACCGAGAACAGTCTCTTATGAATTTCACTGCTTATAATATGTTTTACGAACCATGGATATGATCATTAATATTCAATTTTTTAAGAGTACAAAGTATGGATATATACCGAAAGAAATAGCTGTAGTGAGCATTAATAATAACTTCATTGCCCATTGGGTGTCATCAATACAATTTCAACACCTTACCGCAGATATACGACGATAGAATTCTAGGTTAATTAAACATCATCACGGACTTAATTACTTTGAAGGTGACGGCTCTTGGGAAAGTGTGAAAAAATTTTAAAAGAGCTTTTAAAAGGTATTGGAAAAATCTATGTCAGAGGTAGCGACAAATTGATTGTACTACATAAAACTATTTCACAACAAGTTTTTAATCTTGAGCATGACCCAGACTGTCCATCTTTCGATACATTACAATCGAATGTTTACTGTTTGAATCATCCTCTTAAACCAGACTATAAAATATATCGATGTGGTTTGAATAACGCTTAGAAATTAAAATTGTGGTTATCTATGTGCATTTTTCGGAACAATACCAATGTAAACGTACATTGCAATTTACAGCCTTCAGATATTAAGGAATTTGACAAAAACCCGCCTGCATATACTATCGGTGTGTTTTCAGCTGATCAAATAGCCAAAATGTGGACGAAACCGACAGCTTTTATTGTCAATACAGATGATAATACTCAATTTGGTGTGCACTGAAAATTCTTATATTGTAATACTTAAAACAATCGATTATTGCAAAAGTATATATACACATGCATGTTACCGATGATTAAGTAATGATGAACAATAGTTTTTTGCGTGTGACAAACGTTAAGCAGCGAAATAATACGCATACAAATATGTTAATCGGGAGAGTCCAACGTTTTTTTACTGGTTTTTCGATGTTAAGGGGATCTGAATCCTATAATGACCGGTCAGTAACGACATGACAGAAAAATACTTAGATCTCAAATATTATAAGGAATTACGCAAAACCAAGAGATAATATCCCATCATCTTGGAATTATCTATAATTATGCAATGTTTGGAATTAAAATATTCAGACATTGGAGGGAAAAGTGTGAACGAAAATCAATATTCCGTAACTGTTTCTGCTGACAACTAATGATTTTCGTTCACATTGCTCTCTCCGATGCCTGAATATTTTGATGTGAAACTTTATATAATAATAGATAAGTCGAAAATGAAGGGCAAGTATCTCTTGGATTTGCGTAATTCGTTATATTATTTGCGATCTAAGTATTTACTGTACGTGAGCTGATGAAGTAACGATTATGTACATTACAAATTAGTAATGTAAAAGTACTTTAAAAAAATAAATAAACAAATAGCATGCGAAAAGTTAGTTTCGTGTATAATTTCAAAGGCGGTAGAAAAAGTCAAATTCCCCATCCACTCGCCCAGACTCGGGCTCCGCCGTGGTCACCTATGCAATGCTCGCGCGCGTTTCATTTCTTTTCAACTTCTAACAATGGTTTTCCAGAAAAAACAAACATTTCGGGATCCGGTTTTGGGCTTTTTAGAAAGATCTTGAGCCAAGAAATTTTATAAATACATTTAATTTTTCAAAATCTTACTCCTAATATAAGTTATTGATGTTGCAAGTTGGCGTCGTCTCCCATGTATTTAATAAGGACGCGCGATGGGCATAAAACTGTACATAGAATTATAGGTGACCATTGCTCAGTACGAGTACTTCAATAGTGGATTCAATGTACTGTAATTAAGTATGCACAAACGGATGCAATGCAAAACCATATAAACCTTGTATGAGGACTAGAAAATACTGTAAAAATAAAAAAAAAATAAATATACTTTTTAATTTTACATAAATAGTTACAAATCGTATTGTTGCAAAACAAAAGTTTTATATAAATGTAAAAATTCAGAAATGTTTTATCCTTAACAATATAATACTGCCTATTACAATTTTTCCAACCATATTTTTATTAATTACAGTGAAAAAATAAAAGTTTATGGAATTAGAGGTAATCCCCACCAACGTTTTATTTGGAATTCACACTTATTAGCTCCTGTTGAGAAAAACTTACACTATGATTGGATATTGAATATGATACATGGATTTGTTGGACAATCTAATGTCAGTGTTTTTGGAAGATCAATATACATCACAATAATAGCTAGAAGAAGTAACAAATATGCTGGTACAAGGTTCCTTAAACGTGGAGCCAATTTTAATGTATTTGCAATTATCAATGCTTTATATATGTTAGATGCGCTGATTTTTTAATTATTTTTTATTTGACAGGGTGATGTTGCCAATGAAGTAGAAACAGAACAAATAGTTCATGATTCCAGTGTCAGCTCATTGAGTCATGGCCATTTCAGTTCCTTTGTACAGCTGCGTGGTTCTGTACCAGGCCATTGGAGTCAAGACGTTAGTAAAATGGTTCCAAAACCAACCATCACAATAGATTTATCTGACCCATACGTTGAAACAGCAGGTAATAAATAACAAAGTATTCTTATTCAAGGGTGAAGCGTTGATTTACCAAAGTTGTAGTATACAGTTTGAAATTTCGATTTTGAAATTGAACTTTTTTTTCCGGTGTGCGTTTGTTTGATTTAAATTGAGAACTATTAGCGAAATATTTTATTTTATTTTGTTCTCGTTATACGATTTAAGCGAAATTATTTCAGTTTAATCTTGAAAAGGTAAAGTCTTAATTCAAGTACAGTTCAACAGTATTGGAAATTTTATTTTCGAACGTTCCTTCGGGTTGGAGAATTTTCTTCTAGAAATTTTTTTCGGTTTCTGGTTGTAATTTTTTTTTTACTTGAGTGTAATTTTGAGTTGCACAGAATTTTAAGTGGAGGAGGCTGTAACACAATTAAGAGCAGCACGCGAAATAAAGTTTTGTTTTTTCAATTATTGAAGTTTTTGACGGTATTAGTTTTTCTTTCGCAATTTGTTCTATTAAATATTTCTTTTGATTTCTGTGGAAAAATTAGTTTAAATTAGCGGGATTGCAATTAAAATTTATAATGGCAATGCGCGTAAATATTTTTGCGGAAGCAGATCAAGAAATTGAGAGATGGGCAATGTCATTGTCGGATGATAGATTGAATACATTATTGCAAAGATTTGAATTTGTTAAAATATGGTGAAAAATTAAGTATTGGAGAAGAGATTTAATATATTTAATAATTACATTTATTGATAATATCTTACTCAGTGCATCTTAGCACTGCTACTACCCGATACAAAAGCACATTACAAACTGACTCTCTTAGCGGTCAATCGCTCGTTTATAAAAAGCTGATTTGACAATTCAGCATTGTCCGCATTTCCCTAAGTTTGTTGCACTGCTGAGCAAAGCATAAATTTATAATTTCAACACACCTCCTTAAATTTATGCGATAGAACTATTTCGAACAATTCTTAGTATATTTTGAAATTTTTCAAATTTATTACGACCTAGAGCTTCTGTTAAAATGTCTGCAATATTATTTTCTCAATCGACTTTTATAATTTTTATAATTCCTTGTTCAGAACTTTTATTTACAAAATGATAATGAATTTCTATATACTTTGAATTTTTTGTCAAATTTCCAAACTTTGCTATTGCAATTGCTCTGGAATTATCTTTATAAATATTAATTGGCTTTTCGATATTAATTTTAAAATCTTTTAATAGATTTTTTATTACTTTTACTTCGCTCACTAATTCTGATAAAGCTACATATTCTGCAACTGTTGATGATTTTGTAACACTACCTTGTTTTCTTGGTTTCCAATATACAACATTTCCAAAAATTCTTATAACATATCCAGTCGTTGATTTTCTATCATTTTTGTATCCAGCCCAGTCAGCATCAACAAAGCAATCCATTATTTCAGCATTTTCATTTCCTTTATAAGTTAATTTAAGATCTTTTGTTAAATACAAATATTTTAAAATTCTTAATGCGTATTTCTAGTGTAATTCATCATAACTATTTTGAAATCTACTTAAATAGTTGACGCTATAACATACATCTAGTGTTGTTCCTGTACTAATGTATAATAATGCTCTAATTAAATTTCAATATTTTAATTCATTTGATGCTGCCTGTGCGGGTTCCAAAATCAAATTTTGTTCCATTGACGTATAATACAGTTTCGCATTTATAATATTATATTTTCTTGCTAATGAGTCTATATAATCACTCTGCTCTAATGTCATTTGACCTTTTTCATGACTATATTTTATACTTATCCCTAAATAAGTATTTACTTTCCCTAAATCTTTCATAGCAAATCTATTTGATAATTCTCGTTTGACTACATCAATTATTTTTTTGTTTTTTCCACAAATTAGTAAATCATCTACAAACAAAATTAAATAAATTATGTCTTCTGTCTCATGTTTAACGTATAGACAATAATCGCTTTCGCTTCTTCAAAATTTCATTTTCTTTAAATAATCATCAAAACATTCATACCATGCTCTCGGACTTTTTCTCAAACCATACAATGCTTTTTCTAGTTTACAAACTTTATCTGTTCCATCATCAAAGCCTTTAGGTTGTTTCACAAATACTTCTGATTTTACATATCCATTTAAAAAAGCTGTTTCTACATCCACTTGAATAATCATTAATTTATTTTTGCAACAATAAAACAGTAGTAATTTTAAAGTTTGAATCCTAGCTACTGGTGAATATAGATCTTCAAGTACTTCAGTTTGCTGAAAACCTCTTACAAAAAGCGTGGCTTTTTTTCTATTATCAGATTTATTTGTGAATACCCATTTCAAATCTAAAATTTTCTTATTTTTAGGTCTTTCACCTAAATTCCAAGTTTTATTCTTAATTAAACAATTCATTTCTCTAGTCATAGCTTCATTCCATAAATCGTTATCGTTACTATTTATAGCTTCTTCATAAGTTGAAGGACTATCTACGCTTACAACATTTACGTAAATATAATTTAAGTTTGCGAAATTTGCATTATATCTATCAGGTTTCTTTCTTTCCCTTTCAGATCTTCTTAACAATTTACCTGCATTATCGTTAGCTATTTCATTGATATCGCTTGATACAGAATTTTCCTTCTCATGAATTGAATTTTCATCATTTTCAAAATTTTCATTTTCAACGTAATTATCATCATCACTATTTTCATTACCTCGAAAACCAATTAAATCTTTATCATTTTCAATTATATTAACATGTCTACTTCTGACTTTTTATTCTTTACTAAAATTCTATATCCAACCTGATCATATCCTAATAAAATTCCTACATCAGCTTTTCTATCCCATTTTGTATCTGTTTTAATTTCTGGTACTCTGATAAAAACTTTACTACCATATAATCGTAAATGACTAATATCCGGTTTCTTTTTAAAGACAATTTCAAAAGGAGTTTTATTCTCAATAGTATTGGCAATTGTTTTATTTTTTAAACTGCTGCTTGCACTACCTCTGGCCAATATTTACGATGTACATTAGCTTCAAATAATAAACATCTTGCCTTATTCATTATTGTTCTATTACATCTTTCCGCCGTTCCATTTAATTCGTGTATATATGGAGGTGAAGGTTGTAACAAAATTCCTTATTCACTTATAACATTATAAAAATCTCGACTTAAATATTCTTTTCCGTTTTCACATCTCAATCTTTTTATCTTTTTTCCAGTAATATTTTCAACTTTATTAATGTAGTCAATAAAACATTTACAAACTTCTGACTTTGATTGTATTGTATAAATCAACGCGCATTTACTATAATCATCAATAAATGTTAGAAAATATTGTGAACCATTAAATCCCGTAGTTTTAAGTGGCCCATTCAAGTCTGTATGTATAAGTTCTAAAATATCAGTTGCTCTTGTTCTATTATTTTCAAAAGGAAAATTATGCATTTTATTTTGAATACATGTACCGCATTTCAAAATTACTGATTTTTCTGGCATACCATCAACTAATTTATTTTTACACATATTTTCTAAATATTTAAAATTAACATGACCTAACAGTCTATGAAATCTTTCTTTCTGTGTTTCAGTTTTTTCATTTTTTTCTGTGATATAACATTATTTTCTATCGATTTTCAACAGAAATAATTTTATTTTTATCCGTTACTTTCGCAAAACTTAACAGATTTTTATCCATTTCTTTAACGTAAAATACATTGAATATTTCTACCTTAGTTGTCACTCTATTTGCACTAAAATAAGTTATGATTTTACCGATTTTTGTACCATTCAAAATTCTACCATCACCGACATTTACATTTATTGGCTTCTCTAAAGTGATTGATTCGTAAAAATAAGATTCATCATTTATTATGTGGTCTGAGCAGCCACTGTCTAATATCCAATCTATTTTATTTGTATCGCAAGCATACATTTTCGCGTCACATTCATCATCGCGCTTTACCGCTGCTAAAAATGACTCTGGTGTCACTTGATCGCTGACGTTTTCACTAAACCTCGCATCGTGTCTCTGATTTCCTCTGCCTCTACCATAGTAGCCTCATTGTCCACCTCTGTTTCCGCGATAGTAATCTCGTTGTATACCTCTGCTTCCGCGATCTCGGAACTGCTGTGTCTGTTGTTGCTGCTGATGTTGATTATGCGCACCTCCTCGCCAATGCGCTGTACTTCTGCTGCCTCTTCCTCTGGTCCATGAGTTTCGACATTCATTCATAATATGTCCAAATTGTCCACAACCAAAACAGTTTTTATCTTTGTTTTGTTCAGCTTCAAAAATACTAGTTTTTTTCTTTCCGCTATCATTATTTGTATATCGACTTTCCCACATGTTTATTTTATTCTTTAAAAATTCACAGTTTCTATCACTTTCTTGAATTGTATCTACTAAATCTCCAAAATAGCTTAGTGAATCGGGTAATGTTCTCAGCATATAATTTAACTTCTCTCGTTCATCAACTTTTCCACCTGCATTTTTCAATTCATTTATTGTCTTTTCAAATTCTGTGAAAAATAAACTGCAATTATCAAAATCTTTTAACTTTATTTTATCCAATCTATTTCTTATGCATATCTGCAAAGCCGATGATTCTTTCAAATATACTTCATCAAATTTCTTCTTGATTCCTAAAGCTGTCACTCACGAATTCTAGTTAGTCATTTCAAATACTGCCATAAATATAATTCATTGCTTTCAGACTTTTTTCGTCCCATGCTGTTTGATCATCGCTATCCTGCCTTATTCTAATTGCAGGTTCATCACATTTTTTCCACTTTAATAATAGTAATATTCTCTTCTTCCATATACTATAACTTTTACCATCAAATACCTGAATTTTAACTTCTTCGTTATTGTTTATTAGTTATTCTTGCAAAATAAGTTGCAGAAATCCATTTTTTTTAGTTTTTCTTGATTAACTTTATTGTTATTGGATTTCTGTAAAAATAGGTAGAGATAAAAGTTGATCAGAATTGACTTGTCTATAAGATACATGTATTTTTGAATTTGAAATTAATGTTCTTTATTGTTAAATTGTTAAACAAAAAAATTTTTTTTTTTGAATTTTCATATTACAATGGTTTTTACAAAAACTCATTTTTGTTCATCGGATTAGCACTCAAAGATGACTTTTAGTACAGACAATGTGAAAATCGAAGCCCTATCTCGATACCTTAAAATGGCGTCTTATTGCAAAATTAGTTACCCGAAAAGTTTAAATTGATGTCCAATTCGATCCAGGAACAATAATTGAATCCAACTGCGTTTAAGGGGTTATGCCTGAGTTAAAATTCAAAAAAATCAAATTTTTTTTTATTTGATTTTTTAATAGCAAATTTACTGTAGAATATACTGTTGAAACTCCTTTTGCCCGAAAAAATTTTGTTACAAAATTATAGGCAAAATACTAAAAATATATAATTTGTCAAAATTAAGTATTTTTCATATTTTATTCTATAGCGCTTTTGTTTATTCAAAGCCATTACATTTTTATAGAAAATTTAACGTTAAATGTGCATTCAAACTCCTTTTGATAAAAGACAGTTTTATTAAAAATAACACAAATTATTTATTTATGAATTATTGCATATAGTAAATAGCTCATTCTGATGAAAGCATAGATTTTTTTATTGTGAATGTTAAAAATAAAATAAATTTATCTGTTTCATTAATTTAATCTTTTTAATAAAATAATAAGCATGCGTGCAAACTAAAATATTTTTATAAATTACCACCTATAAACATGGTACCATACAGCATATGGAAAAGCCAATCACTGTTTTACCAACCTAGTTAAGTTTGCTATCAGACAGCTCTTTCGTCTGCTTGATCTGCAGTCTAGTGCAAGCTTGATGTTGTGAATTTTGATCTGAAGTGAAAACTTCTGAGTGTCAGTGGTGTTTAAATTTAGATAAGTATTTTGGACTCTAAATAACACATTATTTGTGAAGAACTTGTTCTTTGTGAGTGTGTTCTTTATTTTTAGGTATATAAGCTGTCAATGGCATGTGAACGATAAGGTACTTCTGTGTTCGATGCAAGGTTAGATGTTGTGGAAGTTGGCTGTAACTATTAACAATCCTAGAAAGTCATGGGTAAGCAATACCAACAATTATATTCATATGAAACATACTGACTGTGAATGCGTATAAAAATTTATATTTCAATTTCAGCTTTTGATACTAGTATATCAATATGCGTGGCACCCGGGTCTTAATATATCCCTTAATACAGGGATATTTTATGCCAAAACACAAAAAAATATGCCAAGCAGTTTCTGTAAGTTCTACCCGATAAATGGAAATAAGTTTCATGTATAAACTTTAAATGCAGTTTTCTCAAGTTTTGAATTTTTGTGATTTTAGGTCAGTTGCCGCAGGATTTCTCAACAACTATGGGACCGATGAAGCTGAAACTTTTTAGAGAACTCCAGGAAGCCCTTCTTCACTGCTTGAACGGAGGGAAATTGGCTAAGGTAAGTTTAAAGAATGTTACGCATGTGAACATATGCATAATTCACTATAATTATGAATATTATGACCTTATGTGTTTCTAAATATTTAAAATTTTTATGTTTCAGTAATCCCTTCCGTTCAAGCTGAGGAGAAAGACATTTACAAGATTGCCCATCCAGTTTGGTCTATATTCATCACCCGGATGCTGAGAATTCATACGGCAAAGGGAAAAATCTGATCAAATTTAATACTTCACACATGGAATTGTTTGTATAGTAAGTATAGATATATAATTGTTTAAAAATATGTAAAATTACAATTAATATGTATACTTTAAGTAGAAAAAAAAATTTTTTTAATATTACTTATAAATAATTTTTTTTGCCTAATAACTAATAATTTGTTTTTTTCAGGTTTAACTCAGGCATAACCCCTTAATCGAAAGCTTATGATGTAATTAACAAATGGTAAAATAACTTTTCTTAATATTAATATTTAGCAACATTTTTAATAAATTTTTTTTTTATTTTGGCCAATTTTTGAGTTAGAGAATCGCGGCAAAATGCATCATAAAGTACATAAAAAAACCATGAATTTTCATATAAATTTTGTCAAGATCGGACCAATAGGAGCCGAGATAAAAAAAATATATCAACCGACGATTACGGCGAAACTACTTAACATTTTTAATTGAAATTTGATACAGTGGTTCTTGAAATAATGCTACAAAAGATGACGTTTTACCCGATAGCTCTAGACGGTTTTGTTCGTCTAAAACAACCGACGAACAATGCGCGTTCAGTGCACGGGGCCGGGCGGCTACTTCGGCCAGGCGACACGGTGCTGGGGGAACGCCGCGCGGCGGAGACGATTCATACACCTTGGTTGAAGTTTGATTATCTCAGCAACCAAAGCTGCTAATGCAATAAATTGTGTTTTTTCTCAGCTTTAACGTCATGCTAATCAATATATCATAGGTGAAATGCAAACACTTCAAATTATCTATTTTTCTGAAAAAAAAATATTTTTTGGCTATATACATAACCTTTATATGCATATATTGCGTTACCAAACCATTTTATGATGAATTTAAATAATTTTATGATAAGAGCAGTGCAATGCAGATTGTGCATATAACCAAAAAAGATTTTTTTTTCAGAAAAATTGGTGTACGAATCCTCTCCGCCGCCGCGCGGCGCTTCCCCCACCACAGCGCCGCAGAGTACACGGCCGGTCGGCTACTTCGGCCAAGCGACTCGGTGCTGGGGGAACGATGAACAAAATTGAATTTTTGTAAAAACCATTGGAATATGAAAATTCAAAATAAAAATGTTTTGTTTAACAATTTAACAATAAAGAACATTAATTTCAAATTCAGAAATACATGTATCTTATAGAAAATTCAATTCTGATCAACTTTTATCTCTACCTATTTTTACAGGAATCCAATAACAATAAAGTTAATCAAGAAAAACTAAAAAAATGCATTTCTGCAATTTATTTCGCAATAATAACAATGTTTCCGACCTGGTTCGAAGTAGAGACTTTATGGCTATTTTTAGTAAGTCACTGCCAATATATTTTAATAATAAAATAAACTATAGCACGAACTTTTTGACAAAATCCTAGGACTCCCGGACTAATAGCAATGTTGGTAGGTTAATTAGGCGTTTACACGGTGATTACACTGCGTATGATTTTGTGATGACAGATGAGCCAAGCGAAATCGCAATGTCAAGAAGAGACGCGGCTTTTCAGAAAATTATTCAGAAACGAAGTCGACGACGAGGGTCAGGCTTCGATTGCCACCGGCTGTAGAATCACAAGCATCGAATTTAGATGAAACGGAGGAGCAAGTAGAAGATCTAGAGTCGACCAGGGTGTCTATTGATGATCATGCTGACATTTCTGGAGTGCATCCCTTAGTTTCAACGGCGGAGGTGCTTAATAAGGTTGAAAGCATTGTAAAGCTTCAACAGCGAAACGCTTGTGTAGTGATAATCGCGTTGACGCAAGACTGAATATCGCGGGCAACGATAACGACGACTTCGAGGATAAAGACAGAAATCAAGAGAATCATGAATAAGTTAACATGTTTTTTCTCAAATTTAT
Source organism: Philotrypesis tridentata (assembly GCA_018906965.1). Lineage (NCBI taxonomy): Eukaryota > Metazoa > Arthropoda > Insecta > Hymenoptera > Pteromalidae > Philotrypesis > Philotrypesis tridentata. The sequence continues at coordinate 45,110 of JACCIB010000611.1, forward strand.
GCTATGTTTTTTAATTACTTTAAAGTCATTGCAAATACCGAAAATTTTTATTCTTTTGACAAATTTTGCCAGGACAGTAGCACCTGATGCTACAACAGCAACGACAACCCCACCCTGGATCCAGAGATGAGGGAGAAATTACTGCGAGCACGTTCGACAACTATAATTATCTGCTCATCAGCCTAGGGGGAGTGCAGTACCGAGCCCTTTTCGATCCTGGAGCCTTGGTAGGACCAAAACTCGCTCAGCGTTTACGCAGCCGCATGCGCCGGTCAACAACCAGTATCCTTACGGTAACGGGTATTCCATCGCCTATCCTGAGGTATCACGACTTGTAGTTCGGGCTGGAGGGGATTGTAGGGATAACAACCATCCGCGCCGTGAAAGAGATTAACCATCGTATCCTACTAGGTAAAGATTTCGAGGACGTGTTTTAAGTAGATACGGATCACCGAGGGTGCTGGAGGGCGAATTCATGGCCGTGGAGGGAATTGTCTCCAGGGAAGATCAGCTAACTACCATTATCTATGCCGAATACGCCGGAGTATCTGAGCTCAGAACAAACGTGCGGGAAGAAATACTGTTGGAGTGATGGAAAATCAGTGAGGTTGTTTATTAATAATAAGTAACTTTATTCAGTGTGATGATGTGTCGTCCGACACGTCCGTCTTCTTCCGAGACTTACAGGAGAGAGAGAGAGAATGAGCGCGAGTACAGTGTAGACGAGCGCTCTTCTCTTCATTGTCTTATACTATATATATTAGGGTGACACAAAAATGCACGTGAGTGCCGAATCCCGTTTCCCATAAGCCTATCCGATAGTCTAGAAGCCGACAGGGCCGACCGAGTTTTTATTTTTTCGATTGAACAATTTTTAATGCTGTCGCGAGCCTTGCAAAGTTGACTAAATTTTTGTGACCTAGTGTAGTAAAGTGACTGAAAAAATTAATGAGGGGATAAACAGAACAATACGCAGTATTAGTACGATTTATGGTAGGGTATGCGGGGCTCTCTAGGTACCTCCGACATCTGGCTCGACCGAGGGTTCGAATTTTCCTTCGCAGATGCCTTATATTTTTTGCTACAACTTTCTCTTTCCTTTCCTTCCAAACAAAATTCCTTCTTCTTGTAAACACTCCAGCTAAAGTTTTATTCGCTTAAAATCTGATAGCTTTCTATGGTCAATGTATCGTGTAGTTTTTCGACGTATATACTATGACATAATTTTTATTTACAAAACTATTAACTGTATATTACATGATGATTAATACCTAGGTAAATCGCATGAGCCAGTGGTGCTACTAGTTGTTATTATCAATAAATAAACACAATATGGATTTTAGCGTTAAAAGTTCTTCACGGTGAACTTGGATTTACAATCCTACCATAGAGCCACGATGAAGATATGATTTCGACCCAAGTAGACGAAGGAGATTTATTACGTTGTGTCAACTCTGTGCATAGCAAATTTGCGCTGTATATTCTGGATTCTCTTCCTCCCTCACTCCCTCCCACCGTCTCTCTCTCTCTCTCTCTCTCTCTCTCTCTCTCTCTCTCTCTCTCTCTCTCTCTCTCTCTCCGTCCATCGGTCTTTACCTTTGCCTATTCTGCAGCAGCAGCGCGCAGGTATACGGCAGAGGTAAGACTCTGTACCATGAATTTGCGCATGCTATTTTGTATACTACGGGATTTTCTCTCACCCTCGCTCTCGCTAATTCTCTCCATCTTTGTCTCTGTCTATGATCTTTCTGTAGCAGAAGAGCGCACGTCATTTTCGACGCAGGTAAATAGCTACGTTGACCAAGGCATGGACTGAAATGTCATTTCGCTTTCGACAGCCAAGCAGTGTATTTCGTAGATCTGAAGTGTCATACTCGTGGAATAAGTAGTGAATAGTTTCTGATAGATGAGCGTTAAACATGCCTGATTCACGAAGCAAAACGGAAGTTAAATTGATCGGGCATCTGCAAGAACATCTTAGAGGTTCGAAGCTTCCATCGATTCGTGAAGTTTATCAGTGCTTTTTCTTTCAATTAAGAAACCTTAAGAAAAGCCAACGGAAAGCTGCAACTGAGACTATCAGAAAAGTGGCTGTTTTTTGGGAAAGCGCAGGTATTCCTATACAAAAAGAATGCCACTGTATAAAAAAATTAGAAGACTTGTATACGAAATACAGAACATTAACAAAAAGTCTTCATCGGGAAAATACAGCGCAATCGGTCAATCAGATAAACTTTTCCTGCGATTTAGACAAACTGTTTGACATCGCACATAAAACACATTGTGAAAATTTATGTGATGCCGAAGCTCTCGCTTTTTTGAACGACCAGAGAAACAATAGGGCTGGAAATCTCAAACTTATCATCGACACCGCTACATTCGACAAATCTCAAAAAAACAAAGAATGTAAGTATTTAAGTAACATATATTATTTTGCATAAAAACGTAGTCCGAAAAGTAGTCCGAAACGTGCACTCTTTTGGCTCTTGTTTTAGCAAAAGCGCAAGAGATATTGTAATAGTCTAAACGCGTATAGTAGCAAGAATATCTCCTAAATTGTTTAAACTTTTTCCGTAAAAGCAGATTCTTGTTTTAACGGAAATACGGGCTTGGCAACAAGCGTCATTTTTAAAATATACTCGGTGCGGGCTAACGTTGTGCAGCGGAGAGCTAGTCCGAAACGTGCACTCTTTTAGCTCTTGTTTTAGCGAAAGCGCGAGAGATATTAAAATAGTCTAAATGCGTATAATAGCAAGAATATCTCCTAAATTGTTTAAACTTTTTCCGAAAAAGCAGATTCTTATTTTAACGAAAATACGGGCTTGGAAACACGCGTCGTTTTTAAAATATACTCGGTGCGGGCTAACGTTGTGCAGCGGAGAGCTAGTCCGAAACGTGCACTCTTTTAGCTCTTGTTTTAGCGAAAGCGCGAGAGATATTAAAATAGTCTAAATGCGTATAATAGCAAGAATATCTCCTAAATTGTTTAAACTTTTTCCGAAAAAGCAGATTCTTGTTTTAACGGAAATACGGGCTTGGCAACAAGCGTCATTTTTAAAATATACTCGGCGCGCGCTAACGTTGTGCCGCGGAGAGCTAGTCCGAAACGTGCACTCTTTTAGCTCTTGTTTTAGCAAAAGCGCAAGAGATATTGTAATAGTCTAAACGCGTATAGTAGCAAGAATATCTCCTAAATTGTCTAAACTTTTTCCGTAAAAGCAGATTCTTGTTTTAACGGAAATACGGGCTTGGCAACAAGCGTCATTTTCAAAATATACTCGGCGCGCGCTAACGTTGTGCTAATTTATTTCAGCTTTTGATATTTTGAATAACCAGCCCGAGACGCAGTCAGATTCATATAGTAATTTAATGGATTTTATGCTGCCTGGGGAAGACTTGGAAAGTTTGAATGCTGCATTTGACGAAAGCGACAATGAGGATGACGGCGATTTTTTAGTTCAAGAGGCCTCTTCGGTAGTTAAAAAGAGGAAAATTGTAACTACCGACTTGGCAGCTGTCCTGGATCGTTCCAAAACAAGCGATCGAGACGCAGCTCGTATTTTGGCAGCATTTGCGCAAAGTTGGGGTATCGACATCGATGACATACACCTAAGCAGGGAATCTATTCGTCGATCGCGTATACAGCTTAGGAGCAAATTGGCTCAAAATATCAAAGATCATTTTGCAGAAGATCATCCATCGCGGCTATTTGTGCACTGGGATGGAAAACAGTTCCAAGATCCAGATGACAAATATGCCAAAATCGAAAGACTTCCCGTTCTAGTTAGTAGTTGCGATACTACACAGCTGCTTGGAGTTGCGAGAATTCCTCGAGGAACTGGCGAGGAACAAGCAAGAGCTGTAATCGCATTACTAAAAGAATGGGAAGTTTCTGATGACATTTGCGGAATGATTTTTGATACTACAGCTTCGAATACTGGAGCGACGAATGGAGCCTGTACCCTTATTGAAAAGGAGTTGGACCGCAACTTGCTGTATTTTGCATGTAGACACCATGTCTACGAAATTATGCTTCGAGCAGCATTCGAAGTAATCTTGGGCGGTACATCAGGCCCAAATGTACAAATTTTTAGACGCTTCCAAGAGCAATGGAAGGAAATAGATCAGGAGAAATTTGTACCAGGCGTAAAAGACGACTATGTTTTTCAAAATGTAAAAAGCAGTATTGAAAACGTTCTTGTCAATACAAAGCAGCAATTACAGGTAATACATAGATAAAATATATGATCAATTTGAAACTGTAGATAATAACTAATGATTACATTTTTTAAAACTTTTTAGAGTCCGATCGTCAGAGATGATTATCAAGAGTTTCTTGAACTGATAACGCTATTTCTAGGAGGAGAAATAGATGGTGTAACAAAATTTAAAGCGCTTGGTCCAATCCATCATGCAAGATGGATGGCCAAAGCCATTTATTCGTTAAAAATATTTTTGTTTCGCGATCAGTTTCATTTAACGGTTCATGAGGCAAAAGGACTTAGGGACATTTGCCTTTTTATAGTATTAGTTTATTATAAACCATGGTTTCTCTCCAGTATTCCGCAGATAGCGCCTGCAATTGATTTAGAGTTTTTGAAAAATGTATGTAGCTTTAAGATTATTAACCAAAATATTTCACAGGCAGTTCTAAATAAAATGAAAGAACATTTATGGTATTTGGGTGAGGAATTAATTGCATTAGCACTTTTCGATGAATCATTATCGAAAGAAAGCAAGGTGTTAATTTGCAATGCAATTAATTCAGACATCCAAGGTACCATTAAATGTTCGAAAAAGGCAAAATTAAATTCACTCGAAAATCTGCACAATCTTTCCCTAGATAATTTTGCTAACAGTGGAACATTAGCATTTTTTCATAAATTAAAATTGAATGCAGATTTCTTAAAAATTGATCCGGAATTGTGGGAAAAGAGGAAAGATTTTATGGAGGCGAAGCAAGTCGTTCTCGCTTTAAAAGTTGTGAATGATCACGCCGAAAGAGCGGTACAACTTGCTTCGCAGTACAACAATATTTTAAGCAAAAATGAGCAAACAAAACAAAATATAATGCAAATAATACAGAAGCATCGAGAAAATTTTAAAGATTGTAATAAAACAACATTAAAACAAGCAATAGGACATTTTATTTATTCAAATAATTAAATTTAAAATTATTTCATAACCTACTCTCAATTAACTCTATGCTTTGCTCATTTTAGTTTAAATATTTAAAAATTCTTGCATTTTTTATCATCGTTCCGTGTTCAATTTTTTTTTTTAATAATTAACTTTTATTCTAACCTGTGAAATATTTTATGTTAATATAATACGTATAAAAATGTTATCTTTATTTTGTAGTATGCAATATTATCGTATTGTATTGTATCGTAATGTATGTAAATGTATGTAATATATCATTATTTTTAATTAGTATTAAATTTAAATATTTTCGATTTTTCGGAAGTATATTTAAGCTATACTGTAAATAGTTTGTGTGTGAGAGAGAGAGAGAGAGAGAGAGAGGAGAGAGCGCGCGAGCTCCCACTACTCACAGGCCCAAAGAGAAGTGCGTAAGAAGACAAATTTTCGTCACTGCGCACTACAGAAATCAAGCGGCGGAAGAGAGAGAGAGAGCTGCAGCACCGCTAGTTGAGTTCCACTGAGTAAGAGCAGGTAAGAGAATATCCTTAACCAGCATCTGCAGGACTATGCGAGTATACATGCAGCCACGATCCCCGGCCGTCGAACATGTGTCGCGTCTCTGCGCTGCAGGCAGCAAGGGTCACTAAAAGTATCATGTCAGCTTATCCCCAAAAAAAATTTACTACTTTCACCTATATTTTTAAACTGAAGCTGTTACTTTCATTTGATTGTACTCGCCGTTCTAAACACTTTTTCTGCAAAATTTTTTCGGAAATCATTTTTACATGAGTGTAAGAATACTGTGTTTAAATTTGAAGGCTCTAGCAGCAGCGGAACTTACCTAAAAAAGCCTCCAAACATCAAGCATTTTGGAGCAAATCGGCACCTGTTCACTTTCTTAATTATTATTATTTTTGGACCAAACTTTTTCCAATGTATTGGTATCTATGCTGTAAGAAGATTACTGAAGGAAAATGTGAAATAGCTTTAATAGTTTGTAAGTTATGTTCAAAAACGTAAGAACACCTGCTTACCCTACGCTAGTCCCTATTAAAAACTTTAAGTGCTGGCGACAGCATTAAAAATTGTTCAATCGAAAAAATAAAAACTCGGTCGGCCCTGTCGGCTTCTAGACTATCGGATAGGCTTATGGGAAACGGGATTCGGCACTCACGTGCATTTTTGTGTCACCCTAATATATATATATATGCGTTCTCGCAGTCGCGCGTGTCTCGATGTACAAAATTGTAGGTAAACAAGAGATGGCGCGACAAGTATGAAAAGCTATGAAAAGTCTGAATTAATTCTAAAATTTCAGTTGCTTTTGTTCGATTATTTTGAAAAGGTATGTTTGCCATTTTACTTTGAATATAATTTGCACATTTTAAGTCTGTGCTTTCAATTTTATCTGTTAGTCCATCGACTAATTTTTCCTTAACCAGCTTGTTCAAATATTGAAATTTTACAGAGCCTAATGCTCTGTGCCATTTTTCTTTCGCCGTTATTTTTTATGAATTTATATGTTTTTAATTCTGTTGACTTACTAGCAGACTTTTTAAATAATACAAGTTTTCTACTTTATTTGCAACTGCGATTAATTCTCCATTATTATTGTTGTAAATGTTCGCATCATCGTTCCTAGCTACTATCGTATTGTTTACCATTATTCTAGAAAAACTCAATATATTCTGTTTTATTCCTTTTACAAAATTAACGTTTTTTAGATTTACATATTTTTCACCATAATAATTTTTGAAATACATTTGTATATTTCCTATTTTCGTAGCTTTAAGCATTTTACCATCAGGTAACCTTACATCTATCGGTTTTTCTAAAATAATACAATTTTCAAAGTAATTATCATCGCGTACAATATGATCGGCACAACCGCTATCTAATAACCAATTGATTTGTTTTCGATTTTCGCTAACGTTACAATAACTTTCTAAATTTACCTTGTTTACTTCGGGCGTACATACTTGCATTGACCACGACTCGCTTGTGGAGTCTTCTCGTTGCTCTCTTATATTGTCGCTGTGTGCTGAGTGTTGCTCTCTGCCTCGGCCTCTGGATCCTCTGTTATTGCCTCTGTGGCTGCCTCTTCTTCGCTGATTTTGTCGAGCCCCTTCGCCGCACTAACCCCACACCTTATCGCGGAATGATCAAGCAACCCATCCCCCTCTTGATGGTAGCTGCACCAGTATCCTCCTTTACCACGGCTGGAGAGCCTAATCCTGGCACGGGGAGTCATCCCCAATGAGCAGCGCCCGTAAGAGAGAGACTGGGCCAGTCCGTCACGTATGACGACTCTTCTCCGCCGAGCCGTTAAGCCTCGCTTCGGACATGAGGAGATCCGAGTGGTAGTCCAGCCGAGTATAGATGAGTCGCAGGTCACCGATGTACTCTTCTGAGAGTATGGAGTAAATTCATAAAAATCTAGTGAAATTCTATTGTTAGATCTTATTATCCAATATTATAAGGACCCTATTTACAGGTCAGTAAATAGGGACGCGCAGGTTACTAATATATTTTGGGACCGACCCTCGACTCATGAGTCTTATGTTCACTTTTTATTGAGGATTTTTAAGAGGATAAAATTTGCGGATTACCGAGACCACTAATGTAAGAGCGTTGCGATAGACTGCGCTCCTCAGAACTTTGAACAAGGGACAGGAGAAATGGAATTAGTATGTTTGAGACAATATCCCACGGGATAAACTAGCGGTGGGACAAGCTGTTTTGTCCCGAGTGTATCTTGGATTAACAATGTTTGTCCCGTCTTTATCAAAATACTTATCTGGTGGGACAACTTCCTGGGTAAAGGACACAAGTTATTTTGTCCCCTTCAGTTATACCAACAGCAAACAGCTTTATGGATGAGATGGGACAATCATATTCAGGAATGGAACAGACAAGAATGTGACTCTACGGATCGTCCCTGCTGTAGATGGGACAAATATACTTTGTCCGTGTCGGATTTATGTAACAGTGGAACAAATCTTGCCCCATGCGGTGGCGTAGTAGAACAGTTATATCAGACATATGACTTGCTTAGCTTTGTTGTCCCATTCAGTCCATTTTTATATAATTTGTATGCGGATTTACTTAGTTAAATGACTGCCACTAAGTCACAAATAGTCTTACCAATCCAGAGTTATAGTCTAAAGACTGTTATTATAGAAGTTTTCCACCCTTATAGAAGCTACTTAAAATAATTAACAAATCATTTCCACATTTTATTAATAACCATCAAAAATTTTTAGATATGTATAAAAATTCATTAAAAATATCAGCATTTATTGATGAATGTGAAATATTAGTAATAACTGATATCAATATTTATCAGAGATTATTAGTTATTCTCACTTAAACGATTCATTTACTTTCAAGTAAATATGGCTTGAATAATTTTACTAATTTATCGTTAAGTATATAAATATTATCATATTTTATCTATTTTTTAGTACTAAATCATTGCGCAGAATTTCCGTTCAACCAAGTCTCTTCCTAATAGTCGATAATTATTATTAAACGATAATTAAACGATAATTATTGATAATTACTGACAGATTTCATTATTTATCAGTATTTATAAGTATACATCCATATTCATTAAAAATGTTAACAGAATAATAAACATCACTAATTGTCTCATATGATCAATAAATACTGATTATTAAATGTATTTAAATGAGTGTGTATACACTATCTATTATGATTTTATCCCTCGCTAGTTAGTTAATATTCTTTTGTTGGCTTTTATCGATCTCTCCGAGGCAGTGGTTCAGAAAGGGTTTTGAGAAATCAAAATCCCTTTCTTTTTAAAAACCATCGTTTAGGTGATCATTGTTACCATCATCAGGAAACTGTCAAAAATTTATTAGATAAACAATAAACATACAAACTTAAAAAGAACAGAATAATACGTTGTGACGTGGCTCCTGCCAGGCTTCTCGGGGGCTGCCCCTAACTGCCATAGGAGGCGCGCCGACAAAAGATTCTAGTTACCTGATCTCCGGACCCTGCTCGGCTGCTCTGCTTCTCCGGTGAGCTAGAAGGCGGATTCTCCAGGTGCTAGGAAGGGGGGGGGGAGTATTTGCAATGACGTACACGGCTTTAGGATAGAGGCGGATGAGCAGGGCGCGCTCATCCGTACGTGTAATCAAATACTCAAATGTACATTAGCTCCTCGCTCTCGCTGGCGAGGCTGCCGCGCTCGGTCGCCGCGCTGAGCACCACGAGGATTGAGGCCGGCGCGGCCAATGCTGACTTGCTCGCGTTCCCGGAGTTTGGCCTACGCTAAGATCGGGCTCTGGGGCTCGCAGACCCCTTCTTGCGTCGCGAGAGAGAGAGAGAGAGAGGGGGGGGGGCGCTCGGCCGGCACTTACATGCTGGACGGCGTCGTCGGGGAGGCTGGTAGCGTCGCCTCGCTGTCGAATCTCTCGTCTCGTCGTTGGCAGTAGACCCGGCGATGGCGGTTGACCCCGGACCCTCTGGGTGGATCCCGTGCGGCTTCCCTGGGAGGCAAGGATGGCGGGCGATGATTGAGCCGTGCAGCAACTTGGGCCTCCCAGCGTGCGGTTTATTTCCGTATTCGATTTACAGTAGTAATCGATACGCGTGCGCTCGGGTCGAAGGCCGAGGTGAAAATCTGCCCGGTGTGGTCGCTTCGTCGCGCTCTTAGCGCTTTCCGGAGTCCCCACTCCTAATTGCGCGGAAGCGTCTTCTCATGCGCTGTCGCGTCTCTTGTTGTCTGTGTCTACGTAAGCGCGCTCTCTTTCTCTCACGCTGTGTTTACGGCCGACTCGAGTATTCGTCGGTCTCTCTCTCTTTCTCCTATTCTATCCCCTTTCCCCTCTGGGGGTTTCGTGTGCGGCTCCTGCCGCCTCGATCCTCGCGTTGCCGTAGTCTTGCACGCTTGTGTTTGTGCACGGCGTTGCGCTAGGTGTGCGTACCTGTTTGTGTACGGGCACCTTGTCGCAACGTAAAAAAGCGATATTTTTGAAACTTACATATTGGAGCCAATATGATTTGTGTACATCTCGATAATCCTTTCCCACGGCTAGTTAATAGCGGAGGAATAGAGAGGCTGAGTGACACAGCTATTATTTATGCGGCTTTTTCAGCTACTGTCTCGGAAGTGAGGAAATAGTCTACAGCCGCCGCTTATATAGTGCGAAAAGTCTTTCGCGCGGTTTGTTTACTTATGACGTCACCCATCACCTCATCTTTTCGATGTACACTGAATCGATTTTAATTCTTAAGCTGGTATATTAAATAACGGTAAAAGGCTGGCAAGTATAAGGCCGTTTCCTCCTGTAAGAATTAAAGATTAATTTTATAACTTTTGATAACCTTAATATCACAAAAATTCTAAGAGTTTACTCTATCTATACGGTTATTTCATTGTTTTAATCAAAGTTAATTTTCGAACTCTCAATTTCGAACTCTTATATCCCTATATGGTAAAAATTCAAATCTATCTGTCTATGAAAATATTAACGCGTAAACATCTTCACGTTAAGGGTCTATTCGTCACACTACTATTTCTTTAGTGTTACTTCTCCTATAACTTCGCATTTTATATAAATTTCAATTTTAATTTTAACAAAAGAAAGTTATAATATCAATAAATAAAAAGGCAAGTTCATTTAAAAAAGCAATCGATTTGAAATAAATAAATAAGCGTTTTCAATTATTTTATAACATTTTTTAAATATGTAATAATAGTTACAATTATTTTTAATCAGCTTCCTGTAAACTTCCGATAATAATAACAGAGTTTTGTAGAACATATATACAAATAACCAAAAATTAAGCTTAGAATGATTGCAAGATTAAGTTTGAATTCTTCAAAAATTGGTTAAGGACAGTAATAAATACATATAGAATGAAAAATCAATTCAGAGATTTTCTAACGGTGTTTCATTAGCAAGTTACTTTGGTTAACCTTGCACAATTTGAAGATGGTATCAATCGTTATCTATGATAGGACGGGACGGCAAGTTTTTCCGTAAAAAATTGCGTTCTACATGATAGAATTTGTTCCTGTTTTTTTTAAATGTATGTAAATCAACAGAATTTAAATCTCTTTAATGAAATAAGGATAGCAACACATTTACTGAATCACTAAGAAGAGTAGATTGTACATCCGGTCGTTGCTTCCATAAATAAAAGAAAAAGTTTTCATGATGCGAAACAATCTTGTTATATTACATAATAATTTTAGACAAACATGATATTACCACATATTATGGGCACATTTGTCATGTAATAATGTCATGCAAGAACATTATGCCATCCCAGAAAGCAGCACATGCCAGCACGCTGTGCCAGCACGCCGTACCGAAGCGGTGGGGGTTTGTTGCTGTCACGATTTTGTCATTTTACGACTGCAGTACGCATGCCGTTTCTATGCTAATTCGTGCCAGCACCAATGCTTGCACCGATATCCGTCGCTGTGCTGGTCTAGTGCTATCCCAAATGCTATAGCGTGGCGTGGGTGCGTGTGATACTTGTCAACACAACGTCGTATCATCGCACTCTTAATTTTTGCAGAAGTTTTCAAGTGTTCATTTTTCCTTCTGTGAATATTTTATTGAATAATTACATTGCATTTGCCATAAAATTATTCAATTCCTTATACGTAAAAAAATCAACGTAGTATGGTAAGTAAAAATATAAAAATTATAATGTATGACAATCACGCTGAGTGAGGTTATGTTTATATAATTTACATGTTGATTGATTAATTTTTAGTACGAAGATATCTGTAACTTGATGGAGTGCTTATCCCGATAATTTATTTGCAAGGAAATTAGCTTTTTCTGGTAAGTATATGTAAATTGTACTCAGTGAGGTTATATATTTTTGCAAGGTTGTGTTTATATGTTTCATACTTTTAACAGCACGAGGACTGTCATCGTATATAATCCTGATCTCTGATGGTAGACTCTATAGTGATCGATATCTACCTCGAGCATATGCAGCTGCAGGCGATGCAGAAAAAGGATTTTGTTCATGGACCCCTGTACTAATAACGTAAAAAATTTTAACTTGTAATTTTTTTGTATATTTAATATAAATTTCTAGAAAAATAAATATTAATTTAAAAATAAATCTTTTTTATTTCCCCTTATAATTATTAATAATAAAGGCTACAATGCTACATTTAGGACAGCACCAAGCGCGCACCGCGGCAGCATCAATGTAGCACCGATCGGGCACCACGACGGCACGCCGTGCCAACACGAGCCGACACCACAGTGCCGTCTCTGTGCTGCGTCAGCACTTCGTCACCATCCATCTTTCATGCAGCATGCGTGCAGTCGTGGTGCCGTCACAGTGCCCGATCATTGTTATCTGGGATTCTATTACATGTACCATAGGGTTAAATTGAAACGTTAAATAACAAAGTTTTAATTGTACCCGACTATACCTTTTCACATGCTGCAATTTGGTCAAGTGTTTATATAAATACATATATATTTATAATCCTTCCCCTTTTAAACGATTATTTCTTTATTTCAAATCGATTGCTTTTTATAAAAGAACTTGCCAATTTATTTATTGATATCATAAATTTCTTTTGTTAAAATTAAAATTGAAATTTATGTAAAATCGGAGGCATAGGAGAAGTAACACTAAAGAAATGGTAGTCTGACCTACAGACCCTTAACGTGAAGATGTTTACGCGTTAATATTTTCATAGATAGATAGATTTTAATTATTACCATATAAGGATATCAGGGTTTGAAATTAAGAGTTCGAAAATTAACTTTGATAAAAACAATGAAATAACCGTATAGATAGAGTAAACTCTTAGAATTTTTGTGACATTAAGGTTATCAAAAATTATAAAATTAATCTTTAATTCTTACAGGAAGAAACGACCTTATACTTGCCAGCCTTTTACGTTTAAAAGGTTTATTTGGGGGGGGGGGGTGCGGGAAGATTTCACGACTTTTAAATGGTATATAATATCTAAATTACAATGAATCATTAAGATCAACTAAATAAATTACAAATTTAAAAAATTAATGTACATATGCTTATGTATTATTGCAATAATAATAATTTTTTCGACACTGTCTGTACAGCAAATAGTTATTTTTGGATCATTATTATTCAAAAAAGAAATATCTAACGCGTAGTATAAGTTTTAGTGGTTTTTAACGCGACTTCAATAATATAGTTTATGATCAACGTGGATTTCCACGCGAAGGTCATAATCTAGCAGAAACCAACAGTAGACTAATACTTCATAGTTTCGTTAAAGGGATCTCTATATCCCCATAACTTGGTCCCAATCCACTTTCGTACTATAACTATGTCTAACCTGAAGTGCTAATCTACTTTTGGTTTCTGCTAGTTTATAATCTCCGCGTGGATCTCCAAGTTTATCACAAATTATCTTATACTACGCGTGTCTCATACTACGTTTAATCTAGAACATGGAAAAGGTTTCAAGTGAAAAAATGCATTTACAGAAAAGATGGCATTAGAATCAAAATACTATCAATGGATTTCACTCTCTCAGATACGTATATTTTAATTAGCTTCAAATAAATTAACTTTATGATAATAGAACATGATTCTCTGTTTTAAAATAAATTATTCTTTCTCTGTTACAGGTGATCCGATGAATTAGTCGTAAAAAAAAATTTATAAACAGCAGACTTTACTGAATCAGCCTTATTTATCGCTGTAAGTAATATACAGAAAAATAAAAATAAAATACAAAACTGGTGTATATTATTTCTTCAAACTTAAACGATGAAAATACAACACTTTCACCTAGACCAATTTTGAGCTGTTCAATTTTGAATGCCTTATATGGTAATTATTTTGAAATTGGTCGATACGATAAACTTGAAATTTCTCATGATATCGCTCTGATTGGTATGTTTAATGAAAACATAGTTATTTTCAATTTTCAGAGTGCCCGAAGTACAGGCAGTTTCCAGAATATGGGTTGAGCGTCTGTTTTCTCAATCGAAATACATGTTCTGATTTCTGAAAGGTAAAAAGGCCATACAAGTAGTTTAGCCCACAGCTTAGAGAGATAGTATGATAATGTTGAAGATGGTATAGATGAGTAGTGTTAAGATAATCGGAGATTAGGAATTTCAAAATTAAAAAATTTAAAATTTGCTAAGCCGTATTAATTTGAAAATTCTCATACTATCCTCTGAGTGACTGGCTTCACAACTCATAAGTTTGCTTTACCTTTTACAAAGCAAACCATGCATTTCCCTTGGTAAGAGACTGGTTACATCCAAGATTTGAACACTAAGTACACATGTTGATCTCTTAAAATTGAGAATAACTAATTTTTCATTAAGCAAATCAATAGAGGGATCGCATAAGAAATTCCCAGTTAATCGTCTAGACCAATTTTGAGCTGTTCAATTGTGAATGCCTTATCTGATAATTATTTCGAAATTGGTTGATACGATAAACTTGAAATTTCTCATGATATACCTCTGATTAGTATGTTTAATAAAAACTTAGTTATTTTCAATTTTCAGAGTGCCCCGAATACAGTCTGTTTCTAGAATATGGGTTGAGCATCTCTTTCTCCAAGGGAAATGCATGTTCTGCTTTCAATAAGCAAATAGACCATACAAGTAGTTGTTAAACCCACAGCTTAGAGGGATAGTATAAGAACTTTTAAGATGGTACAGTTGACCCTTATGAAAATAATCTGCAGGAAAACCTGTAGGTTTTTGTGCACGGGGACATGGTGGGTACTCTGCACACTTTTGTGTAGAAATATGTGCATGATTATTTATATGAAAATGTACATGAATTTGCTTAAAACGTATACAACATAATGCATGAATTCGTAAAGAATCTCTGCATGATAATGAACAAACATTTCTGCAGAGTTTTCGGACACGATATGACAACATATAAAAATATTTCTTCACAAACTTGGATAAATATTTGTACAGGAAAATATGGAAAAATAAGTAAATAAATAATGAAATATGATTTACGTCGAATAACATGCATACATTCTAGCTTATGTAACTGTAGGTTTCTGTCTAAAATATAAAAATACTGTTCATTCTCGGAAGACTTCCGCCATGTACCAAAACATGCAGAGAATTACGTACTTACGTACATAATGGCGTACATACATTTTTTACCAATGCTGTACAGATAACTGAGTAAAGTAATATTTATTTACACTGTAGAAAAAGCAAAGCTGTACAGAAGCGTAAGTACAAATTTGTTATAGTGAATCTGCGTTTCTGTTGTATTTTGTAGGGAATTATGTAAAAAACTGTATAGACATCTGTGCAGATAAGCCTACACAAATACATATACAGAAACGTAACTTCATGATGGATTCAAGATATGGCTCCTACAGATATTCTAAAAGATTCCGTGTAAAGATCTGTGTGCAAATTTCTATACCTGTATTGAAACATATAAGATACTGTACATAATTTTCTGCAGGTAAACGTACTTAAATACCTGCACAGAAACGTACATAGGTTAATACGAAGTCCTGTACAGAAACATATACAAATTTTTAAAATACTACAGTATATAAAAAATATATATTTTTTCATACATTTATGCAGATTTTTGTACACAGATAAGTGCACAAATTTGTGCATGTTTTTGTACACTGATTTTGCCTGTATAGAAACGTGCATAAATCTATGCACAATAGTGTTCATAAAATTGTGCATATTATTTTCAGTTGAACCACTGCAATGAAAATCGCCGGAAACATCGTGGAAAATTCATTGGACAGTGGATTAGTATTAAGTCGGTTATCAATATTAAGACAAAAGTGAAAAAAAAATTTTTAACTTAAAAAATATTTACTTCACAGCGGTCACCCATACGAATTGGAACCTTGCCTAATGCTGCTTAACTTTCATGATAGAAAGTGGTGCGATGTGTTTGGCCAGAACACATCACACTATTAGTAAACTCAAATGTTAATGTCTAAGAGCTTCATTTTGCTAAATCAGGTATTTTTGCGTATTGTTCATGTTAAATATTTTAAAATTAGTTTCATAAAATATTTGACGAAGAAATTAATTTTTTTGAGCCTATTCAAGGCAAGAGAATTTTCTTTAATTTTTTAATATTAATAGCATTATCGAACTAAAAATAAAATATATTAACAGACTGGTAATAAATTTAAAAATTTTAAAGCAAAACTATAACTTATTAAAAATCTACATTATATTAAGAGAATAAAATCGTAAAAATCACACCTGTAAAGAATCCTCGATCCTGGCAAAATTATACGGTAAAAACGTATTTTGAGACAATGGGTGCATTACTTTCATCAATGCGCTTCGAATCATGTAAAAAAAGTTGACCTAACCCAATTAGTTTTTGAGATATGGGCTTTTGAAAATGACCTAAAATTTCAAAAATCAGCGTACGTACGTACGTACGTGCTTGGAAAGTGTGTTTTTTTTCGATGAAAAGAACAAAAAATTACAAGTATGGTTCGATGAAATTAAATGTTTTTTATTGCGCTATACATTCGTAAAAAAATTTTTCAAAATCTCAAAATTGATCCATTTTATCGATAAAAAACGGACCCGAGTTATTCGATTTTTCATATAATGTTAAACGATACTCGTGGGACCTGTGTTTTTTTTAATAAAATAATTAAATAATTCCAAATATGAATTAATGAAATCGAATGTTTTCAACTCAGCTATACAATGGAGACGAGATCTTCGATTTTCATAAAAAACGGAAGCGAGATATTTGATTTTTCAAAATTATTTTATATTTTGCTGTAAATATTTACAATAAAATATAAACTTTCCTATAGGCCTTAAGCCAGAATATTAATCAGTTTTTGTAAGTAGAGCTTGATTAATGTATGCGGATCAGTACAGATATTTTTATACTTAAAAAACAAATTTTTGTAAAATTATCAGAACATCACTCGTAAAAATTAATTGTTTTCATGGATTTTTTTCACATTTTACGTATATTGGCGCTACCAAGTATTCATCTACCAAAAAATTGTAGATACGGTTATTCTATGGGGCTTTTTTTGAAGCTGAAAAACATTAAGACTGTGTTTTAACACTTTTCAGTGTTTTTCTTTTATGAATTTTAACTCTAAAATTGTTATGGTGTTTGTTTAATAATGAATCTATCGCTCGATGATGGAATAGGTAGAATAAAAAATTGATGCGTCTCTTCGAGCCAAGTTGTTTATTTTAAATGCCAGACGTTTCGGGATATTTGTATCCCCTCTTCAGTGGCTATATAACGTTTAAAATTACAAGGTTTATTACAAAAATAATATTAAGTTAAGTAAAATTGAAAATTGTACAATTAGACATAATTACCTAAATAGCAAAACAACTTCTGTGTTTTTACATTATTAGGAAACGGACCAAAAAGGTTAATCGCATATGGCGCTATAAATATAAATTTAAATTTAAACCCAAAGTTTGCAAAAGAACTATTACAAAAAAATTTTTTTAAAAATAACTTACGGCCTAGACTCGAGAATTTTATTTAACAGAACGGATTCCCCGGTGCCAAGGTGGTAATGCGGCACCGGTCGAGGCGAGACGTCAACTAATGTCTCTACAAAAATCGGCCCATATATATTCCGCAATACATACATTAGATGTACTAATACTTAGAAATATTATTATAATGCAAACCGCATCAACGACGGATACCTCGAGCTTCATACATATACCAAGAACGAATACCACATTGGAGGTGGCACGTTAATACTCAAGTAGCAGGACGGGGGGCCCGCGCCGCAACGTAAGAAGCGCTCCTGCCATGACTATATGACTATATAGTATACAGTATGGACGGAGCGTTGCTACGGCAACCCGGTCTCCCCGACCTCCCACCGGGCTGTTCCGCTCCGGCTCGCCAGCCAATCACTATTGAGCATGTGTTGGCTGAGTTGAAGAGAGCGCGAAGCGATATGCCACCTCTCACTGCGTGCTATGCTCCTGATACAGTCTGCTCGCCACCGAGTCTCCGCAGTCGCATTATTTACAATTAAAATTTATTCGGACTATTTTTTAGGTTTGATATAACATTTTTATAACTCGCTTTGAGGCGGCACGTATCCTCAGCCCTATTAAGTGTGCCATCAAAAAACTGAATGTGTAGCATTTCTGAGAACCGTCTGCGGAACATAGACGGTTCTCTATCTATTATTTTAATATTGTTAAAATCGAAATTGTGTCCAGTTTCCAATGCATGTACTGCGAGAGGGGAGTTGAGATCCCTTTTCTCTATATATCTTTTATGTTCGTATTGCCTGGTTTTTAACGGTCGATACGTTTCTCCGATATACGTAGATTCGCAATCGGAGCAATCGATTTTATATACGACATTTCTCGTGTCTCCCACAGCAGTAGGATCTTTACCAAGTTTTATAAATTTATTGAACTTATCAGTAACACTATTAATCAGACTCATGTCATTTCGTTTTAAAACCGATTTTAATTTTTCGTTAAACCCTTCGTAGTAAGGGAACACCGCATATCCTCTTCTAGAGTTAGAGTTATTGTTATGTGAGTGTAAATTACTTTCAATTACCCCTTCTGAAGAGGCCCTTGAAAGGCTCAGGTTGCGAGCAATCCGTTTTTTACTAAATTTCTCTATAAAATCTGGAGGATAGTCATTCGCTATGAGAATTTTTTTCGCTTTTTCGATGTTTTCACAGTGAAACCGCGGATCGGACAACAATATCGCCCTATCAAATAAATTGTACATTATTGCTATCTTCTGGTTTTTTGGGTGGTGAGAGAAATAATTTATGTATCTTGATGACGCTGTATTTTTTTGAAACCAATTCGTAAAAATATTGCCACTTGAATCATGAATAATAGAAATGTCGAGAAAATTTATACTATTATTTACTTCAATTTCGTGAGTAAATTGAAGGGAGTTATTATAGCTATTAAATATAGATAACACAAGTTCAATCTTATCTCTATCCAAAACCAAAAGACAGTCATCCACGTATCTGTAAAAAAGTCGAACGCTAGATTTTGCAATACCCAGACAATGATCCTCGAGATCCTCCAGAACCATATTCGCAAAAACAGGGCTCGAACAGAATCCCATCGGAGCGCCTGAGACTTGTTTATAAAATTTGCCATCGAAAACAAGATACGTACAGTCGAGAAGAATTTTTATACCATCCATAAATTCGCTCTTCGACATACAATTCATACACGAGAGCCATTTCCATCTCTTTTCAATCGACAATATAATCGCATCTTTTGGCAAACTCGAAAACAACGAAACGGTGTTGTTATGGTGTTGTATTTTATGGTTTTTTCATGGTAAAGATGTTATTTGTGTAGTTATAAATCAGATGATATGGCGTTTATGGTGGTGTATGGTGTTTCTATGGAGATTCATTTTGTATGAAATTTTGAATTTTTACTGCGTTTCATATTTTATATATATTCAAGATTTAAGTGATTTTATGGGGTACATGGGGGTAAGTTTTCTCATAAATTTATAAAGATAATAAAACTAATGTCTGCCTTAAAATAATTTTAGGCACATTAGGTCTAGAAATTGAAAAAAATGGGACTTTCTTCTGTAAACCAAAAGATGATGAAAAATGCCGAGGAAAATGCGAAATATAGAATATGAAAATTTAACATGGGGAGGCATATGGAGGAAAAAAAATTGACTATTCGGATTTTTATTATTTTTTTTTTAAATGGGCTTAATTTTTGATCTGAGCATCGATACTTGGTATATTTTTTTTAAATTAAAGCTCTTTTGTAATCTCTTTTGTACTTTAATATAATATAAGATAAGATATTCATATTCTATATTTCGCATTTTCCTCGGCATTTTTCATCATCTTTTGGCTTACAGAAGAAAGTCCCATTGGTCTGAAGCCTCTAGCTTGAAACAATTTTTTTCAATTTCTAGACCTCATGTGCCTAAAATTATTTTAAGGCAGATATTAGTTTTATTATCTTTATAAATTTATGAGAAAAGTTACTCCCATGTACCCCATAAAATCACTTAAAACTTGAAAATGTATAAAATATGAAACGCAGTAAAAATTCAAAATTTCATACAAAATGAAACTGCATAGAAACACCATACACCACCATAAACGCCATATCATCTGATTTATAACTACACAAATAACATCTTTATCATGAAAAAATCATAAAATACAGCACCATAAC
Organism: Philotrypesis tridentata; assembly: GCA_018906965.1. Lineage (NCBI taxonomy): Eukaryota > Metazoa > Arthropoda > Insecta > Hymenoptera > Pteromalidae > Philotrypesis > Philotrypesis tridentata. The sequence continues at coordinate 65,452 of JACCIB010000611.1, forward strand.
AATTTTAGAGTTAAAGCTCATAAAAGAAAAACACTGAAAAAAGGCTTAAAACACAGTCTTAATGTTTTTCAGCTTCAAAAAAAGCCCCATAGAACAACCGGATCTACAATTTTTTTGTGGTAGATGATTGCTTGGTATTCACCTAAAGTGGTAACCTTGGTAATATACCTAAAGTGTGAAAAAAATCCATGAAAATAATTAATTTTTACCAGTGATGGGCCCGTTTTGCTAATTTTACAAAAATTTGTTTTTTAAGTATAAAAATATCTGTACTGATCTGCATACATGAATCAAACTTTACTTACAAAAACTGATTAATATTCTGGCTTAAGGCCTATAGGAAAGTTTATATTTTATTGTAAATATTTACAACAAAATATAAAATAATTTTGAAAAATCAAATATCTCGCTTCCGTTTTTTATGAAAATCGATGATCTCGTCTCCATTGTATAGCTGAGTTGGAAATATTCGATTTCATTAATTCATATTTGGAATTATTTAATTATTTTATTAAAAAAAACACAGATCCCACGAGCATCGTATAACATTATATAAAAATTCGAATAACTCGCGTCCGTATTTTATCGATAACATGGATCAATTTTGAGATTTTGAAAAAAATTTTTTCATGAATGTATAGCGCAATGGAAAACATTTAATTTCATCGAACCATATGTGTAATTTTTTATTCTTTTCATAGAAAAAAAACACACGTTCCAAGCACGTACGTACGTACATACGCTGATTTTCGAAATTATAGGTCATATTCAAAAGCCCATATCTCAAAAACTAATTGGGTTAGGTCAACTTTTTTTACATGATTCGAAGCGCATTGATGCAAGGAATACACCCATTGTCTCACAATAAATTTTTAACGTACAGTTTTACCATAATCGGGGATTCTTTACAGGTGTGATTTTTACGATTTTATTCTCTTAATATAATGTGCAGATTGACCAAGTGTCACTTAACTAGTAGAACAACTTTAAAACTTGATTTTTTTAGCAACTTGAACTTCTAATAAAGACTAAAATAATGTCAAAACACGATATATTGTCATCTCTGTAAATATTATCAATCATTATATTACAATGTTAGTAAATCATCATTAACTTTACTTTAATAACTTATAGGTCATTTATTAACATCACGAAAATAAATTTTAATAACTATTTCAAATTTTCGCCATCCATTCCGTGTTGACTTATAAAGTGGTTTTGCACTGTTCTTTTTAGATTACTTCAACTTTTACGTAACTTAAAATGTACTTTTCCAAATAAGCTGATATATATTTACATTCTTCTAAGACTTCATATAAACTGTCCACTGATCTGTATGTTCATCTTCATCTTTTTTTCTAAAACCGCAAGCTACATTACTATAAACAGCTGACTTAATAATAGTTATTTCCCAAATACAAACGTAAACTTTGATTACTAATTCTAACAAATTTTTATTTAAAATTAATTTAAAGAACACTTCCTATACTCTTTTAAATACATTAAAATATTTTTGCTTAAGAAAATTTGATGAATAAAAATAAATAAATAATTACCTGGTCATTATGATTTCTAATTAACTTCTTAAGAAAAGCTTAAATTTTCTAAAACTAAAAATAATAAATACTTAACAAAGAATCAATTCTTCTGTCAATGAAAGTAAACAAATTTTGCAATATGATTTTATTAATACTTACCTCATGAATACGTACGTACATACGTACGTACGTACGTGCTTGGAAAATGTGCTTTTTTTCTATGAAAGGAACAAAAAATTACACATATGGTCCGATGAAATTAAATGTTTTCCCTTGCGCTATACATTCGTAAAAAAAATTTATTCTAAATCTCAAAATTGATCCATTTTATCGATAAAAAACGGACGCGAGTTATTCGATTTTTCATATAATGTTATACGATACTCGTGAGATCTGTGTCTTTTTAATCAAATAATTAAATAATTTGGAAAGGCAATAAAATACTGTACAATTTCACTATATTACATCTACATTATATTAAGAGAATAAAATCGTAAAAATCACACCTTAAAGAATCCTCGATCCTGGCAAATCTATACGGTAAAAACGTATTTTGAAAAAATGGGTACATTGCTTTTATCAATGCGCTTCGAATCATGTTAAAAAAAGTTGACCTGACCCAATTAGTTTTTGAGATATGGGCTCTTGTAGATGACTGAAAATTTCGAAAATTAGCGTACGTACGTTGACATTTTCAGCATTTTTTAGCTCAATAACAAAGCAAAATCATGAAAAATGCCAACTTCTTTTTTTTTTAAATTAATTTAAAAATTTCAAAGTATTTTTTTTAGAAAATGGTACAAAATTTATTACTAATTAAATTTTTAATTTATAAAAATTATAATTTCTTATATATTTTTCAAAGCAACCCAAATGGACTACTTCCCACATGATGATCAAGCAGTTATACTCGATGCCTTAGAAAACCACTCACTAAATGACTACGTAATCGAACTACTTAAGATAATAAGTCGCGAAAAAATAAGAGCTATATCGAGAATTTCAAACAACAGAATATGCGTATATCTAGACACCAAAGTACTAGCCGACAATCTCGTAAACCAAAAAATATCTATGAAATTAGAAGAAAAATCCTTGTTTTTTCGACCACTAATCTCTCAATCAAAAAGAATCATACTTTCTAATGTACGTCCATCGATACCGCATGAAGTCCTAGAAAAAACGCTTGAAGCATACAAAGTTAAATAGAATCAAAAGTTTCCTTCATAAGAGCGGGAGTTTCTATACCAGGTTGCGCTCACATTATACGCTTCCGCCGACAAGTATACGTCCACCGTGACAGTATTGAAAAATTACCTGAAACCGTGCAAATAGATCACTTGGGAACAAAATTCCGCATATTTCTCTCTCCCGACTCCATGACCTGCTTCATATGCAAGGAGATCGGACACACAGCGAAGCAATGCCCGCGAAATGAAAACATACGGTTTACCCAACAAGAATTAGACATAAGCATTCTTAACAGTGGAAATTTCCCAGCTCTCCAAAATGAAAACCAAAGACTTCGCGACATAAATACAAACATCCATACGCCTCTCGACCTCATTAGCACCAACTCCCAACACATCGATCCTACGACAGAAGCTCCAATAACTCAAGAATCAAAACAAACCGCAACAAGCCACTTAAAAGCTTACACAGAGACATTTAAAAGGCCACTCTCCGACTCATCACCCTCGACAATAATTACAGAAAATACAATACAAAAATCAGATATAGACTCCAATACAGATTTTTCGGATTCGAGCACGACAGAAGATCCCTCCCCCACAAAAGCAAAAACCCAGCGCCCTAAAAATAAAAAAATTAAGACGAAAAAAATTAAGATGAAAAACCAACAACACCAACAGACGAACTTGACCTTAACCTGCAACCAATTAAAAAACTTATTTAAAAAAATCCTGCACAATTCCCGATCGATTATTTGCAATTCAGAAGTTTCCTAGATATAGCATTTGAAAATACATTCGACCCAGAAACGACTGAAAAATACTGTCCCGATATAAGCGCAATAGTAGATATGATGAGAGAAACCTACCCACACCTACAATCTAAAGGTATAAAAATTAAATTTACTAAAATTATTAACAAATTAGAAAAAACGAACTGGAAAAAGCCCAACTAACGAAAAATAAATTAGAAACGCATCCGATATAAATTATAAATAACTAGCATATTCAAAATGAGTTTAAATATTATACAATGGAATCTTAATGGGGACTTCAAAAGACTAACAAACTTACAAAAATTAATAGCTGATACCAACGCAAAAATAATATGCCTCCAAGAAACACATTTTAAAGGAGACTACTGCGCAAAATTAAAAACATTCAACAACTACCACAAAAATAGACAATGCCAACAAGCTAGTGGAGGAGTAACCATATACGTAAAAAATGATATCCATAGCAAACAATTAACTCTAAATACAACAATTGAAGCAGTAGCGGTAGAAGTGCATTTACCATATAAAATAACCATATGTAATATATACCTACCTAATAGTCAAACTCTAAACATCGATAATCTTACAACTCTAAAATAACAACTAACAAAACCCTTTATTATCATTGGAGATGATCAACACATCAACATTGGAGATGACACAACATCTGGGGATACAAAGTAACTGATACCAGAGGAAAAATTATTGAAACCTTCATCGAAGACCCAGAATTAATCTCGCTAAATAAAGACCAACAAACTCACTTTAATCCATCCAACGGCACCGAAAGTGCAATCGATTTGGTAATTAGCTCTACGTGTATGGCTGAAAACATAGATATGACAGTATCAGAAATCCTACATAATAGTGATCACTACCCAATCATCCTAAACGTACCTTCCCCCATATACGATGAAACATCAAACATCAACTCTAAGACAGGAAGAAATCACAAAAAAGCAAATTGGGCCCTGTATAAAGAAGAAATTGAGAAAGACATCGACCAACTAACGCCACCTGGACCCGAACATAACAGTAACATCTTACTAGAAAACTTCAATAAACTTATTACTAATGCTGCTAACAGTGCTATTCCTGACTTTAAAATCAAACCAAACAGAAAACAGGTACCATGGTGAAACGATCAATGCCAAAAAGCAATAAAAGAATGCAAACACGCCCAAAATAGGCACAAAAAACATAAAACGTTAGAAAAAAAATAGAACACAACAAAATGAAAGCTGTGTTGAAGAAAACATTAAAAGAAGCAAAAATAAACTACTGGCGTGACCTTGCTAAATCACTCAATATCCATACCCCTACCCCTATTATATGGCAAAAAATCAGAGCAATAGAGGGAAATAACAAATACAGTAAAATACCAGCAATTAAAAAAGAAGATGGAGAAATTCTTTTTAACGCTCAAGATATAGCAAACACCTTAGCAGATGCATTCATCAAACTGAATAAAGCCCAAATGGAATGCAATGCATAAAACACCCTTCTAAACAGCCCAATATTTATAGAAGAAATTACGCAAACTTTGCATAAATGCAAAAATAGCAGCCCCGGACCAGACCAAATACCCAACATCTTGCTACAGCAACTCCTTCCAAATGGACTCAGGTACCTTCAAGCCTTGTTAAACTGCATCTGGACCAACGATATATTTCCAGATCAATGGAAGTTAGCAAGAATCATCCCCATACCCAAGCCAGGCAAGGACAAACTTGCTCCTACTAATTACCAACCCATCTCACTCACTAACAACATGTGTAAACTATTAGAAAAAATCTTAAACAAAAGGCTAAAATCATTTCTAGAAACACAAGATTTTTTTGTTCCTCAGCAAAGTGGTTTTCTCCAAAACCGATCGACTTACGACCATCTAATTCTACTTGAAAATGCTATAAATGAAGCATTTTGAAAGAAACTCCATATTATAGTAGTAAGTCTTGACATTGAAAAAGCGTTTGAAATGATCTGCAGAGATAGAGTGACAGAAATATTAGAAAAGAACCGAATAAATGGACATATGCTTAACTTCATTAAAAATTTCCTAAAAAAAAGACAAATTCAAGTGAAAGTGTACGACACCCTTTCAAACAAAAAAATACGAGAAAATGGAGTTCCGCAAGGATCGGTTCTTAGTGTCACGGTCTTTCTAATAGCGATCAACGACGCCCCAAAAAATATAAAAAACCCGCTAAATTGTTGCCTATTTGCGGACGACCTGACCTTTTATTATGAAGGGAATAACAACAATATATCAGAAAAAATAGTTCGAAATTCACTTGACAACCTCCAAAGCTGAGCCCACACGACTGGCTTTAAATTCTGCAGTACGAAGTCGCAATTCATGGTCTGCACAAAATCTGCTGAGCCGCAAACAAAGGTGACCCTGAAAATAAAGAACCATCCAATAGAAAAAGTAGATCACCTTAAAATTCTTGGACTTACATTCGAAAAAAGATTAAACTGGAAATACCACATCTCAGACCTAAAAACCAAAGCTTTCAAAAGATTAAATATGATTAAAGTTATTGCTGCAAGAAACTGGGGAGCAGATAAGCAAACTCTCTTAAACACTTACAAAGCTATAGTGATGTCAAAACTAGACTATGGATCTATCCTCTACGATTCTTCCAAATCAACAAATATCTTAGATCCAATACATAATTTAGGACTCAAAATTACACTAGGAGCCTTTCACATAAGTCCCACAACAAGTATACTAGCAGAAACTAATATGATGCCACTAAAATATCGAAGAATGCAACTTATCTGCACGCATGCAAACTATCAATGAACCCCACCGATCCCGCTACCATCTTAGTCCTAGAAAATCCTATAGATTACCAAGAAACACATAAAAGTTTCCTACCTAAAACCTATTCACAAAGGCTATATTGCATACTAGAAGATATAAACGAAGATATCCCTAATATTTTATTAAGGTCACAAGCTACTAACCCAATAGAAATTCTAAATATCAATATTTACGATATAAATAACGACATGCAAAACTTTGAAAACCACCTGAAGGCACTAGTCGATAGAATATCAAGAAAGTCAAAATCAGGCATGGCAATAAAAATCGAGAACGACGAATACAAATTTACAATAGAATACCCATACACCCACTTCAACATTCAAACCTATGCACTACTCAAAGCAATAGAAATTATAGAAAATAATACTCAAATATATTCATTGTATACACAACAGCACCTCAAGTCCTAAAAGAATTACACAACATATATACCACAAATGAAATAATACAGAACATACAATATAAAATAGCAGCAAACACAGCAAAAAACATAACACTCTCGCCGTTTCCCTCCTTGACTGATTCAGGACTAAACTATATCCACGAACTAGCCATAGAAGCCTTAGACGAAGAATATATAACCAACGAAGCTCCTGTAATGATGCAAATGGCTCAAAATAAACTAACAAAAATACTAGAGGAAAAATGGAATGAAGAATGGAAATCAGGAAAAAAACACATCTTCACCAAGTAAGGGAAAACACCCTCTCCAAACTTTCAACGAGCAACATGACGAGGAAAGAACAGATAGCCATTACACGACTAAGAATCGGATACTCGAAAATTACTCATCAATATCTATTCCTAAAATTAGCTCCACCTACCTGCAACGAATGTGACAATCAACAACTAACGATCAACCATATCCTTCTCCAATGTAGAAAATACGCCAACATCCGAACCTCCCTACAAATCCCCGACGATATCAAAATCCTTTTAAACTCCCAAGAAAATATCCATAAAGTAATTAAGCTAATAAAAATGATTAAACTCATAGACGAAATTTAATACAGTTACATATGTTAAACCCACCATGAGATAAAAATGTTCAGTACCTTTTTTTTTCTTTTTTCACCATACATGTATATTGTTATATGCGTATTACTATTTATAGGTACTGTATATTACTTATGTAAAGAATATTTCTGCCAATTTATTTATATTTTTTTTTCTCTTTTTTACTTTACATGTATATCATACGAACTGTATTATATTGTATTATATATATAATGTATTATATTATACGAAAAATTTATAACATATCTTCAAGTATATCCGTCAACAAATGTAAAACTGAATATTCTAAAATTTATTGTAAAACATAATTATGTATTTCAGTCGCTAATGGCCTCGACGTCGATGCAACTTTACATAATTAAAAAAAAAACACCCCAAGCTTCTGTGATTTTGAAATATGATATATTATATGAGTAAATAATTTTAAATAATCACAAGAATTATTTTAAAAAACATTTTATTTAAATAATTAATAGTGTTTTATAAAATTTATTATTTATAAATTTTAAGTTTACATATATTATTGAACGACCCAAAACCCTAATACAACGTATGACAATTTTCTATTATACTCAAGTACGATATAATATATAAATAAAATTATTTTAGAGAAATACTAATACTATACAATACGCATATACAGTATTATAATTGTTTAGTTGGTGATCCAGACTAAAATCAAAAGTTTTATTTGGGCCTAGAAGCCTCCCAATAATTATGAATACAATTCCGACCATTTATCATTCTGCAATATAATTTATTATGTAAGCCCCTAAACAAATAGCTAAACAAAACATTTTGTAATCATATATATATATATAAAATAAAATTCGATAAAACTTCTTATTAATTTATAAGTTAGTTAAATTTTTTATATTTTCAAATTTTTCAACCATTTTTTTAATAAATAAATGTTAAGCTAATTACTTTTTTTAATTCTATTGATTTTTAATAATTTTAACTTATAAAAAATATTGAATTCTTTGTTTTAGATAAGATATTGTTATGACCAGCGCGATTCGAGATGTTCGAATCGCGCATAGCAACCGCTGCAACTTCGCGGTTGTTATTGTATTTGTTTGTTAGTCTAGCGCTGACAGCTATTCGATTTGCATGTCTAAGCTTAAATAATAAAGTCGTTCTTGTCTATCTTTTCTATAAATAAGAGTGTCAATGATCATTATCCTAACCTGATCACAACATTTTGGGGGCTCGTCCGCAAGTGAACGTATTACCCAGTGAATGAAGTTAAGATCGGGCACGATGACCTTAACCCGTACACCGCCTCCTTCCCCGCCCCTCATCACAGTCTCTGAGACTTCACAAGCTGATACGCTTCCGCCACCTGCTCACACATCACCAACGGTGGAACAACCTTCACTCGCTGATAAAAATACCTAACTTCGACAACAACTCCGGCTTGCCGAATTTACACTCAAAGAGTGCACATTGGAGGTTACCCGCACATCAAAAGAACTCTGCATTCGTGAATCAGAGCTTCTTTAAGAACGTCACCTCCGTGAAGAAGAAGTCAAGAAGATCGAAGCTAAGTATTCTTCTCTTCTTACTGAGTCAACCGCAGAAATTTCTAGGCTTAATTCTCTCCACAGAAAAGCATTAGCCGAAATCGATCGACTCACGTCTTCTTCATCTACTCGTCGCGAATTATTTCCCGGACCTGGCTTTTCACCATCAACTGCCGACAACTCCCGATTACTGCTCGTCAACAGAACTCTACTCACGGATAACGAATCTCTTCGTCAGCAGTTACGAGAGCTAAGTTCTTCATCCAATCCTAACACAAACACAAACACTTTCACTAACAATCTAGGTTATAATCATAAGTTAGACGATTACGATGGATCAACACCTCTTCGAGAATATTTTATTCAATTTCAGGTTATGGCTTGAATTAACAATTGGTCTCCAGAAACTAACATGGTTCCTCTTATTTCTAGTTTGAAAGGAAAAGCAAAGTCCGTTTTAACTGAATCTGATATTTCTTCTTCTAATTTTGAGAATTTGATCTCTAGGTTAGAATTCAGATTTGGAGATAAACATATGGAAGCAACATTCTATTCACAATTTCAAACTCGTCGTGAACAGTTTAGTGAAGATTTTCAAACGTTTGCTTCTGACTTAGAACGACTAGCAGCATTAGTTTTTCCCGAATGTTCTCTTGAGATTCAAGATAAATTTGCTTGTTCTCAGTTCATTACAGGTATCTTTAATAATTCTATCAGACAAACTCTCCTATGAGTAATTCCACTCAAAATGCCGGGGTTAATTCATCCAACCCTCCATTCAAACCTCGTTCATCTACAGATTATTTAAAAAATGTTGAATGTTGGCAATGCGGAAAGAAGGGCCATTTGAGAACATCTTGCCCAACAAATAAACAGGGAAACTAGATTGTGTTGGACTTTCTGGAGTGAGTTCGACAAAGTTTAGACAGACTCCATCCAATATTTGTATTAGAAGAATTAATGAGAATTTAAAACATTTTTACTTTGATGGTTTAGTTAATAAAAAATCTTGTAATTTCAAATTAGATTCCGGTTCAGATATTACCATTTTAAATTTAAAATTTGTTGATACTAATGACACAAGAATTCCCATTAATTCGAATTTACTTCGTTATCCGACAGGAGAAATAGTTCCAGTCCAATTTTTGATCTCTGCAGTTATTGAATTAGGAATTTATTCAGCTACTTTAGATATTTATGTAATGGATATGGTTCACGATTGTATTCTTGGAGGTGATTTTCTTCATTTAACTGGATTAACAGATTCTATTACTAATTTAATTCGTACTCCAAATTTAATCACCAATGTTGTAAATCTAGTTCAAGTGGCTAGGATAGATAATTCATTTGAGAATTTACCAGAAATTATTCAGAATGTTTTCGAAAAGAATATTGATGAGTTAGACCATAATCAACGTGACAAATTTTCGAGTTTATTACTGGATTTTAAAGACCTTTTTGAAGATCATGATATTTCTGGACATTGCAATATCGTAGAACACAAAATTCAATTACTTCATGATCATCCCATTAAATTACCTATTCGTAGACCACCTATTCATCAGGAACAAGAACTTGACAATTGTATTTCTGAAATGCTTTCTCAGGGTGTTATTGAAGAGTCGGATAGTTCTTATTGTTTTCCTGTTGTTCCAAAAAAAAAGAAGGATGGTTCTACTCGTTTCTGCATCAATTTCCAAAAGTTAAATGCAATCACCATTACAGATTCTTACCCTTTACCTAGAATTGATGACACTTTGAACAAATTAACAGGATTTTCATGGTTCAGTACTTTAGATTTAAAAAGTGGTTATTGGCAAGTCAAAATTCGGAAAGAGGATAGGAAATATACAGCGTTTTCTATTGGAAAAGGTCTATGGCAGTTTAAGGCAATGCCTTTTGGTTTGTGCAATGTCCCTGCCACTTTCCAACGTTTAATGGAAAAATTACTTAGAGATTACCTTTCAGATTTCTGTCTAGTCTATTTAGATGATGTTATGGTTTTAGGTAAATCTTTTGATGACATGATTTCTAATTTAAGAAGGTTTTCATTCGTTTTCAACAAGCAGGTTTACGTCTTAACAAGAAGAAATGTGTTTTCTTTAGGAGACAGGTTGAATATCTAGGCTATATTGTTTCTGAGAAGGGGAAAACTGCTGATCCTAAGAAGATCGACTGTGTTAAAAATTGGCCTATTCCTCAAAAGAAAAAAGATGTTCTTAGTTTTGTGGGCTTTTGTGGTTATTATAGAACTTTAATTAAAGGTTTTGCAGATATAACTAAACCTCTTTATAAACTCACTGAGAACTCAGCTAAATTCATTTGGTCAGAAGAATGTCAAAATGTTTTTTTTAAATTAAAAGAAAAACTCATTTCTCCTCCCATTTTAGCATTTCCATCTCTTGAGTCTGAATTCATTTTAGATACTGACGCTTCTAACCATGGAATTGGTTCAGTCCTTTCACAGATGCAGGATGATAAAGAACGAGCGATATAGGCTACTATAGTAGAGTCCACTCTTAGTCAGAAAGAAATTATTGTGTGACTCGTCGAGAACTTCTTGCTATAATAGAGTCGTTAAGAAATTTTCATCGCTATCTTATTGGTAAACCATTTCTTATTCGCACAGATCATTCTTCTTTAACTTGGTTATTATCTTTTAAAGAATTAGGCGGTCAATTAGCTCGATGGTTAGGTAAATTAGATCAATATGATTATAGGATTGTTCATCGTAAAGGTAGTTTACATAAGAATGCCGATTCTCTTTCACGTCGTCCTTGTGAAGATTTTTCATGTAAATATTGTTCAAAAGTAGAGGATAAATTTTCTGAAAACGAAAAGACAGTTGCCCGAATTATTTTTGAAGAAAATTTACCCTCAGACTGGAAGACATTTCAACAAGCTGATGAGTGTATTTCTTTCATTCTTCGCATGAAAGAATTAAACACAAAACCAGACTGGCAGGATATTTCACCTTTAGACACTTTCGTTAAAGTCTATTGTTCACAGTGGGACTCATTAGTGTTAGTTGATGGAATTCTTTTTAGAGAATGGATTTCTACTAATCTCAATTACAAGATTCGCCAATTAGTTGTTCCTAAAAGTAAAATCAAAGAAATTTTAGAGGAAGTTCAAGACTCACCTTCCGGTGGTCATTTTGGAGTTAATAAAACTTTAGAAAAAATTCGAAAAAGATTTTATTGGGCGTCTTGTAAATCAGATGTAGAAAATTGGTGTAGGTCTTGTAAAATTTGTGCTGCAAAAAAAGGTCCTTCTGATAAGGGAATTAGTCAAATGAAGGTTTACAATACAGGTATTCCATGCGAAAGGCTTCAAATGGATATCCTAGGTCCTGTTCCCCTTTCTTCTTTAGGGAATAAATACCTTTTAGTAGTGACGGATAGTTTTACTAAGTGGTTAGAGGCTTTTCCTCTCTCGAATATGAGGACTAAAACAATTGCGGAAATTTTCGTTAATGAAATTATTTGTCGTTATGGAGTCCCGTTAGAAATTAACACAGATCAGGGTACGAATTTTGATTCTCGCTTAGTGAAAGAATTAGCAGTTTTACTAGGAATTAAGAAAACTAGAACTTCACCTCTACATCCTCAAGCAAATGGTCAGGTAGAACGTCAACATCAAACACTTTTACAATACCTCACAAAACATGTACACGACACTCAAAAAGATTGGGACCGTTGGGTATCTCTCTTTTTGTTAGCTTACAGATCCTCAAAACACGCAACAACCGGAGCTACACCAGCAGAAATGTACACCGGCTTCGACCTCCGACTTCCTTTGGACTTAATTCGAGGATGTCCACCAACAGGAATGTTGGTTGAAGAGGATGAAAATTATGTACACCAACTGCAAAAGAAACTTCACTCACTACATCACCTGGCTCGAGACAAAATATCCCTTCAATCTGAAAGAACAAAATCTTGGTACGACCAACGTGCTCGCAACGTCGAATACACCCCTGGACAGAAAATTTGGTTCTTCAACCCAACCCTCAAAGAACCAAAGGCAAAGCACCCAAACTACAATCGAATTGGGTTGGTCCTTGGGAAGTCGTCAAGAAGATCAACGACGTGGTTTACTGTATTCGTCGTTCCCCAAGACATAAGTCCAAGATTGTTCACATCAATAGTCTTGGCACCTTTTCCGAGAGACACCCCGATTTGGCTGCTAACTGCTCTGCTCATGGTTTTTGAGCCATGGTTTTTTCCATGAGCGTGAAGGTGAATACCGGAGCAAAGACTTGAGAAGGGTACCATGGCTTGTCATTCCCCCCCACTCATGTCTGAAGATCACTCTTAACAAACCGTGAAGAAATGAGACGAAAAAGAAAAGGAATAAGAACGGAAGAATAAAGTACAAATTGAAGCTTGGACAGTCAGAGAAAAGATTGGATCGCATGGTTTTTCAAGATGGGAATATTCCTTTTCAAGAGACGGGTCCAATTCTATTCCTGTAAGTGATGATTGGAATTGACCTGTAAGCATGGCTCGGTAACTTGATGCCCGGCGTGGATCAAGGTAGAGGATGTTGGTGATTCCTGTAAGTCATCATTGGAATTTAGAAGAGGATCAACCCGCTTGAAAGGAAATTCGGTGAATGTGGTTACTTGGACGAAGATTAACAGATTGTGGTTACTAGAATGAGATGGGACCGACTGAGCATCCTTGAAGGAAGTTTGAATGGAAAGCTAATACAGAAAGAAGACTTAAGATTGTCCGGACGACAATCTAAAGAAAAAAGGGAAAGCAATGTTATGACCAGCGCGATTCGAGATGTTCGATTCGGGCATAGCAACCGCTGCAACTTCGCGGTTGTTATTGTATTTGTTTGTCAGTCTAGCGCTGACAGCTATTCGATTTGCATGTCTAAGCTTGAGTAATAAAGTCATTCTTGTCTATCTTTTCTATAAATAAGAGTGTCAATAATCATTATCCTAACCTGATCACAACAATATGTATACTGTTTTATAAAAACTTATCATTCATTATTTCCCATAAAGAGTACTGAATATCGCGAGCGAAGCGAGGCATGAAAGTTCTGGCTCATGAATTCTCGGCAAAAAAATTCTTCTCCCTGAGAAAATGTTTTGCGCCATACGTCATCGTGTGTGACGTCAGCGCAATAGATATATATTTTTATACAGATATGTGGTGCAGACGACGATTACAATATAACACAGTGCTAAAGTATAGATAATAGATAAGCAAGAAATTTTATCAAGGGACGCGTTTGTTAATAATTATAAATCAGTGTTAAATATATTTAACCTCAATATATATTTTAAAACAGTGTTAAATTCTTTTGTACACAATCGAAAAGCAATCATAAACTAATATTTTATAATTAGATAAGTATTTAGTTTTATTTTGATTTATATAAATATACAATACAAATAAAGGATTTGTGAACTGATTCTTTCTTAAAATGTTCTCTTTTATTTTTCAGGTTTTATTAGGTTGGAAGGCATATACAACTATCAGGATACAAGGAAAGAATTTTCTTGTGATGATAAGCTAATGAAGTGTAAAGTTTTAATGATTTTTCATGCAGGAACGTTTCTATTTTTCCATGTGACAAGCTAGTGAAAGTGTTTTATTTTCACCGTTTAAGTATCGAAGAAAGTTTTTACAGAATTTGCAGTCGATATTTTCCTATTTCTATTGGGAGGTTACGCAACTGTCAGGTTATATACGATTGGAATTCCTGTTACAAGCTGGTGAAGTGAAAAGTATTTTTATCAAAGGAAAATTTATTATTAAGTTTAGAATAATAACTGGTTCAGAGTAAGCATGTTCTTATTTTGATTCAAAGATTATGCTACCTATGCCACAAGATTTAATCATTATTAAGGTAACGTGTTTGGTTCAATTAATCATAGGGATTAATTAATTTTGAATCTCTCATAACATTAAAATGTTTATTCGTTAGACAAATGCCTGCTTAAAAAATGAAAAAGAGATTGCATTGGTAGTTTTAGTTTAACTGTCTATACTGAAATGTATAATTATAAGTATCAATATGAAAATCAAAATTATCAGTGTTTAGATACAGTTAATTGCACGTATTTTTTTAAATGTTAAAACCAATTTGTATACCAAATTTCAGCCTTCTAGCTGTAATAGATTTTAAATCAGGCGAAGACCGAAATATTCAAAATGTAGCTATCGTAACTAGTGGATGATTACTTATTTCAATTATATTCGCACTCATTTAATATCTATCACAGCTAGAGGGCTGAAATTTGGCACACAAGTTTGTTTTAACATATTAAAACAATACATGCAATTAACTTTATCTAAGAACTTATAGTTCTGATTTGTTACCTACCTGAAAATTTAGACACTAAAAGCATGAAGTCAACAGTGTAAGTATTTATATGAAAGTCAAAATTATAAATTCATAGGCGAGGTTAATTGCATGTATTTCATGCAATTTATAATAAACTAGACATAGCTGGAACATTTATCACGTTTAAACCAGCAACATTTATTATGATTACGTATTAATAAATTATTTATAAAAAATGCTGGAAGAACTCAATTGACAAGAACAGCAAATGTATCCATTTAGTAATGGATCACTAAATATATGAACTTTAACAACTCTTATCCAGTGTAATCAAATTTTATGTTTAAAAAGTGTTTCTGTTATAAAATTTATTATGGTTACGTATTATAAAATTACAAAATTAAAAATTAAAAAATATAACAATCGCAAATGTTCGTACTACCTGTAGGACAATGTTTGATAATTATTAAGATTAGGCGCTTAAAATAATCAGATTAAATATTTTATAAAAGAGTCTATCGATCTCTCCGAGGCAAGTGTTGGGAAAAAAAGGTAAAAATTAATTTATACCATTTTTCCTTTTGTTTCAACGTTTCGGTGAACACTGTCACCCTCTTCAGGAAACTGTCAATTTTTATTTCAATAAATAAATGAGCACAATACAATTACAATATGTGACAAATTATGACTTACATATAGAGGAGCACAACAGCCTATAGGTAGACCGTGTTTCTTCCCCGGCCAATCTCAGGCGGGGGAAGGAGAATAATAAGGAAACAATAGGTCTAGCCAACGCTTTTATATCAGCGAGGAGTCTCGCTAATTTTCTGCGGTCTGTTTACAAGTGACGTCAATGCTCGCCGCTCTCACGCATGTTTACAAATTTTAAAGTCATCTATAATCCGTTTTGTTTTTCAATCGGTGTAATAAGTGTGTATACACGTTATTGAGTTTCTGTGTATCTTCCATTTTATTGATACCATTATCCTGCATTTTTATGCGTAACATTTCTGAAACAAGTCTTTTATTTAAATTGCTTTCTTTATCTTTAATATTTATTTTTTCAAAATTGAAACTAAGATTGAATTTACATTGTGTTCATGTATGACGTTGTTTTTAGATTTTTTATGTTCCTCAATACGTGTACACACACATCTCTTGGTTTGGCCCACATATGTAGCCGTACAATCATTACATTGCAACTTCTATACAACATTCTTTTCTAATTGTTTTTCTCTTTTGTCTTTGCCTTTAACTATAATATTACACATATGATTGTGTATTTTTGGCACTGTCGTAATAAATTTTTCTTTTAAAGAATGTTGCATTTGTTCGTAAAACCCTTTGACATAGGGTAAAGTAACAATGTTTTTAAAATTTGTGTCGTTATTGCAAGGTTGATATTGTGCATTTGAATTTATTTTGTCAATCCGTGTTTTTATATATTTGTTGGTAAAGTTGACAGGATAATTATTTTCAGCTTTATTTTCAGTTTTTCTTATGAAAACATTTGTCCGATAATTTAATAGCTTTATCAACAAGATTGTAGACCATGGTGATTTTCTGAGATTCAGGATGTTGTGAATGATAATTTAAAAATCTACCAGAGAAGGTGGGTTTCGTGTACCAATCAGTCATTATTTTGCCTGTATTCTTTACCAACAAAACGTCTAAGAAACTTATGGAGTCATTTATTTCAATTTCATGTGTAAATTGTAACCGGCTATTGTATGAATTAAATATATTCAGTGTTCCATTAATTTTTGTTTTCGGGATGCATGTAATAATATTATCCACGTAACGGTAAAAAAATATCGGTTTAAATGAAAGTTTCGAAATGCAGTCCGTCTCGAGATCATCCATGACTAAATCAGCGAATAATCCCGAGATCGGAGAGTCCATTGGAGTACCAAAAAGTTGTTTGTAAAATTTATTGTTAAATTGAAAAAACGCATTCTCCATAAGTAACTCACATGCTGCTAATATCTCATCGAATGGAATGTCAGAACCTCTAGCTATTCACGTGTATCTCTTTTCTATACTACTTTTTACTAATGCTTTGTTAATATTTGTGTATAGCGATTTTACGTCAAGACTTACAATACAGTGGTCCGCCGGAACATTCACATGTTTTATTTTTTCGATTAATTCATAACTATTTTTTATATAGGATTTTGGCTTATCTAAATTGCTTTGTAGAATTTTGAATAATGTCTTTGAGAAAAAATATGTAGGTGATCCTATTGTTGAAATAATAGGTCGCAACGGATAATCTTTTTTGTGGATTTTTGGTAATCCATACGCTTTTGGTAAAATCGTATCCGTTTGAGTAAGTTTATGCCTACTATATTTTTTGCCAAGAAAACCATTATCATTCCAAACATTTAGAAACACGTTCGATCTATAGGCTGTTGTGCTCCTCTATATGTAAGTCATAATTTGTCACATATTGTAATTGTATTGTGCTCATTTATTTATTGATATAAAAATGGACAGTTTCCTGAAGAGACTGACAGTGTTCACCAAAACGATGAAACAAAAGGAACAATGGTATAAATTAATTTTTACCTTTTTAACCCAACACTTGCCTCTGAGAGATCGATCGACTCTTTTATAAAATATTAAAAAACACCGAGGGATAAAGTCTTTGAATATTGTGTTATACACATATTCACACATACTTAATCAGATTAAAGCTTTCAAAATTTAAAAACTCCAAGTTCGTCCAACCAATAGACATGGAAGTTGTCCAACCAATAGATTAAAGATTTAGATTAGATGATTGAGGCTTTATTGTATATGGTTATTAATACTTCCCTTACTAAAGAGTGATAACAATAGTGCTTATAAAACAGCGATTAAGAAGGTATTTATAATTAGTTTAAAAAATAATTATGTTATATGCGTAAAGATCTTTGCGCTAAGGGTCTATTGGACAGACTACCATTTCCTTTGGGTCAATTCTCTATAACATACCCATTTTATAAATTTCAATTTGAATTTTAACAAAAATAATTGTGATATCAATAAATAAATTGGCAAGTTTCTTTTAAAAAAGCAATAGTTTTGAAAAAAATAAATGAGCATTTAAATGGAGGAAGGAATATCAATGTATATGTATATATATGACTGCAATGTACACTACTAGGTAATATTCGTAAATGCGTTAATTATTATTTTTATTTAAGCAAAGACAAAACATGTTATATAAAATAATACATATAATACAAAAATATAAGTTTATTCATGTTATCATTTTCATAAAAAATGATGTTCTTAAATAATTTTGTGACATGATAAAGGTGCTAATAATAGGTGGTAATATCATGTGTTTGTCTGAATTTATAATGTAATATAACAAGATTGTTTCGCTTCATGAAAAATCAGAATTATAAAATTAATTAATTTTTATTATTTCCTTTTTCTGTTGTCATTTGTGGAAGCACCAAGTGGATGTACACTATACTCTAGTTAGTGATACAGTAAATGTGTTGTTATTCTTATTCCATCAAAATGTATAACATGTTTTCAGGACGATTATTTATAATTAAATATGAGATTTAAATATTCTGTTATTAACTTATTAGGTATCATCCTCTTCATTAAAAAAAAGAATAATTTTCCATACAACAAATTGATCTCACATGTTTAAAAAATCAGGAACAATTTCTATCATGTAGAACACAATTTTTTTTATGGAAAAACTATATAAGATTCTTAGGATTTTGTCTATGTAAAGGTTATCGAGAGTTGAAAATGAAATTTAAATTTACATAATGAAATAGATATATAGAAAAAACACTTTCAGTTTTGACCACAAATGGGTTATTGAGAGTTCGAAAATTAACTTTATGTCATTAATAGTTTGAAGTTTATTTTTAATTTTTACCTAAAGAATAACCATTTTACATCTAAGCTAATAATACAGTGGTCATTCAGAATGTTTACATTCTTCATTTTTTCTATAAAATCGTAACTATTTTTTATGTACCAACTATTTTTTATGTATGAGTTTGTGTAAAAAATTAGTTAAGTGCACTCTATTTAACTTTAAATATTTTTATTAATTGTCGAGTCTTTGCTTTAGTACCTGCTCCGCAGGCATCAGGCGGTCATCCCTTATTCATCGGACAACTTCTTTGTGCTTTCAATATTTATTATATGTGTTATATCTAATTAAACTTCTTACCTTGTTGTTCTAGTAGAATAGTAATTTCCTCTTTTATTGTATTAATGTTTAATGGATGGTTATGGGTCAGATGTGCGAATTGATTCAATCCTCAGAGTTGTTTTGATTACTAGCAATCCCACTAGTTTGAATATTTATTCACGCTGATAATCAAAATGATACAAAAAATGGTCCAATAATCTATTTATTTGTGCTCACTGCCGTTATGATACTTTACTAGAAATCTACTAATGATGTATAACAAAACTCTTGGGCCAACTCTAAACTCTACTCTGATCTGATCTGTACTGGGCCAGGGCTCAAGAGCGACTGACTCATTACTGAGTACATTGTCGCCGATCTCCCTCTTCGGCCGACAATTAGCGCTGACAGCAGAGATTGAAACCTCCGCCCGCGCGTCCCTTGCCCTCTATACAATATATACTCAAAGTATATCGCACTGCGGCTCACGTTGCACATTCCTTAGGCCGAATGTCGACATTAAGGAAACGCACCGCCAGCTTACGCGCAAAACACTTTTCGTGCAACATCCTATGCTACGAATATTCTAGAACAATCGGAATTGCTTCAGAATAGTCGGAACATAACATCCTCCCCCCCTTGAAGACGTTTGTTGTCCTCAACAAACCATTGCCTATACTAACAATAAAAATGCATGCTCAACAAAACCTCACAAATGTCCAAAATACACATTAGTAAAAATGGTATGGACGTGAAAATACTAATATTAATTTAGTGAAAAATCTGTTATTTAATCATATTATTTTCAAAAAATCAATAGGGAAAATAACCAAAACCTATAATGACTCAAATAGTAAAAAAACAATGATTCGATGATCACATCCATCTTTACCTGCCTCCAATACCTACCCGAATGTTAATATTATTAATAAATATTAATGTCATTTTTGTTAATTAGCTTAATATTATGTTCATCTTCTTCTTCTGCTTGTCAATCTATCAATCCAACCAAAGATGCAATATACTTTATCATCAAGTTTAGGTCCAATATGATAGGATCAATAAATATTGATCTATAAATAATGACGCTATCGCTCGATGGTGGAAGTTTTGAGGAATGGAAAACTATGCGTCTCTTCGAGCCAAGTAACTTTATTACTGCCAAACGTTTCGGGATGTATTAATCCCCTCATCAGTGGCAGAAATTAGAAACGAACGCCGTCTTCATGATCGACGAACAGTAAAAGCAATCGCAAACGGATGGAACTGTGACTCGATGTTCCTTACAAACTAATCATGCCGGTGCCACTAGGTGGTAAAGCGGCGGCGTTCGTTTCTAATTTCTGCCACTGATGAGGGGATTAATACATCCCGAAACGTTTGGCAGTAATAAAGTTACTTGGCTCGAAGAGACGCATAGCTTTCCATTCCTCAAATATTGATCTACTTGATTAATAACTATTATGGTCAAAGGGTCAAAAATAAATTGGGTCTAACAATTTATTTATATATAAAAAGTATAAAAATATGTATTTATTATTAAAAAAACACATGTTGGTCCAATAAAAAAAACGAAATGAATGATTTAAAAAAAACGTAATTTGGTCTATTAGAAACTGACAGTGGACTCCAGCTCCCAATTGCTTTCCGTGTCCCACTCGTCAGCCATCCAGACTTTCGGAGTTTTCCCAATTGATGACTCAGGTAAAGCAGCTGCCTCATCTTTAGTACCTTCCAAGGACAGTAGCCGGGCTCTCTCCAATTCCTGAGCATCCGATATCTCTCGGAGCAACTGTTCCAATAACGGCTCAGCCAAATTGCCCGCCTCTAAACCTAAGTCTTGGTCCATCAGATTTATCTGGTCCAAGGCTTGTGCCAGCTTCTTTTCTTCTTTCACATCAATCAATTTGGCCACCGGGACCTTGGCACTACACTCTTTCATATGCTCGTCCCTATCTTTGTTGCGCACCCATGCACCACAAGGTTTGTGCTGACGCAGCACCAAGGGATTTTGGATTTCGCACACGACAAAGTGGTCCTTTTCATTTCGCACGTCGTACAACATACCACATGCCTTATGCTGTGTCCCATTTAGGGTTGTACCTAGCACTGCAATGGTCGATAGCATATATTGCTTGGTTATGATAAAAATATTGCACAAAGGCTTGACGCCTCCATGTTTCCACATTTACATTGGGCGTGTCCATAAAAGTCACATGATCCAATGGTCCATACTTGGCAAATTCTTTGATCACCTCTTCATTCGTCTGTTTGGGCCATAGAATAATTGAGAATCTCAAATACTGCGTATTGTCCAATGGTCCAGTTACTAACCGTGGCTCAGGTAGCGGTCTCTCAGACGGAGAGAGCATCAAACGTGACTCTCTGGGCCCAGATTGAGTGTTCGTTCGTTGCGGAGTCGGAAGCAGACCCTGCGAAGTACGACGCACTCCACCAGTTGATCTCTCCAACTCCCTCCGACTCACCACTAGCCCATCTCTTTAAGAGTGAAAGCGGTTCAAACTCGCCATTGCCTCCAGTTGCCGGTCCATCTTCTCCTTGGTCATGATCGTTATCGCGGGCTGAGACGCGTTGATTCGCATTGCTTCATCAACATGACTCAACCGATCATACTTCACATGGACTATGGACTTAGTCCTTCCTGCTGCCACAACGGTCCTATCGGAGTGTGCAATGTTGCACTCTCCAATACCCTTGAAGATATCCTCCACGTTTTTACGCTGCCCCTCATACTGGACTTTCAACATGTCATTAACGTAACGCTTGATCAAATAGATTTCCACGTCAGTGGTCCAATCAATAACATTGCTACCAGCATAACTATTTAATTGTTGGTCCATTCTTGTGGACATTTCCTCCGTTGTCTCCATCCCCAACGTGATCACGAATTGCTTCATAGAGCGTGCCGCGATCGCATGCGACGCCCTACGATATGTGATGGTTGCACTACCATATGTCCTTCAGTAATTGATTCAAACTCAATATTACAACTGCCAAACGTTTTAAAAATTCTTTCTACCCGTTCTCTTGGCCCAACAAACAACTTTTATCATAAAAGTTGATACCAACTCCAAAGAGTGCAAGCTAAGAACGTGGTTCATCTGAAAACAATCAAAATATGAACAATTAAATTTTGTTATTTAAAACTCCATAACTCAATCCACATGCATTAACTTCTATCTTATTCTATCATAATCAAGAAGGGTCTATTTTCGATAAAATATCAGGGTCAAACTTATATTAAATCCTATATCTATATCTATCTATCTAATAGTCTTAAGGGGTTATGCCTGAGTTAAAATTAAAAAAATCAAAAAATTTTTTATTTGATTTTTTTAAGGCAAATTTACTGTAGAATAAGCTGCTGAAGTCCTTTTTGCCCGAAAAAATTCGGCTACAAAGTTATAGGCCAAATACTAAAAAAATATAATTTTTCAAAATTGCGTATTATTGATGTTTTGTCTTATAGCACTTTTGATTATTCAAAACAATTGCCTTTTCATAGAAAATGTAAAATTAAATGCGTTTATAAACTCCTTTTGAAAATGCAATTTTATTAAAAAAAACACACATATTATTTACTGAATCATTACAAACTGTAAATAACTAATTTTTATAAAATCGTAGATTTTATTTTTATTTTAAATGTTCAAAATAAAATAAATTTAGAATTTAAATCTAGTCTTGTAATTTTTTAATCAAACTTATAAAGGGATAAAAAAACATACGTGCAAATTTAAATTACCGGTTAAAAACATGGCACCTTACAGCGTATGGAAAGGGAAATCTCTATTTTACCGACCTAGTCGAGTTTGCATTCAGACATTTCGTCTGCTGTCTGTAGTTTAGTGGAAGCTGGATGTTGTGCTGTTATGATAACTTCTGAGTCTACTAATCTTCAAATTTAGATAAATGTTTGGACTATAAATAACATATTATTTGTGAAGAATTGGTTCTTTGTGAGTGTATTCTTTATTTTTAGGTATACGGACTATGAATATCATGTGCACGCCTGTGTGTTAGATAGTCTCAAAGCAGCTCAAAGTCTACTGTAATTGTTAACAATCCTGTTAATAAATGGGTAAGCAATTACAAAAATTATATTCCTGTAAAATATGTTGATTGTGATTGCGTATCAAAAAATTAAATTTCAATTTCAGCTTTTGATACTGGTACATCAACATGTACAGCACCCGGGTCTTGATAAATCCCATAATACATAGGTATTTTATGTTAAAATATAAAAATTTATTACGACAGTGCCGAAAATACACAATCATATGTGTAATATTATAGTTAAAGGCAAAGACAAAAAAAAAACAATTAGAAAAGAATGTTGTATACAAGTTGCAATGTAATGATTGTACAGCTACATATGTGGGCCAAACCAAGAGAAGTGTGTGTACACGTATTGAGGAACATAAAAAATCTAAAAACAATGTCATACATGAACACAATAGTACATTCAATCATAGTTTGAATTTTGAAAAAATAAATATTCAGGATAAAGAAAGTAATTTAAATAAAAGACTTGTTTCAGAAATGTTACACATAAAAATGCAGGATAATGGTATCAATAAAATGGAAGATACACAGAAACTCAATAACGTGTATACACACTTATTACACCGATTGAAAAACAAAATGGATTATAGACGACTTTAAAAATTTGTAAACATGCATGAGAGCGGCGAGCATTGACGTCACTTGTAAACAGACTGCTCGAAAATTAGCGAGACTCCTCGCTGATATAAAAGCGTTGGCTACACCTATTGTTTCCTTATTATTGAAACAGTAGTCGAGGAAGCTGGAACAATAATAGTCCGTCTCCTTGCTTCTCGCTTCTCCTTCCCCCGCCTGAGATTGGCCGGGGAAGAAACACATTCCATTCCAACTTCTCATCCTTCTCTGCATCTGTTCCTTCCCATCATATAAACAAAACAATCTATTACCCCTCTTCACATATTTATCCTTCTTAATAGCATGTATTTCCGATCTCACTTTTGGCTCCTTAACTGATTCAAGTACAATCGGTCTTGGTCTAAAATTCTTGTTCTTCTTGGTCAACACATTTTTCTCATAATTCCTAGTAGTCCAGTTGGGGGAGCAAACATGGTGGATGTTGCTTGATGTAAAGCAGGTTTTTTTTGAAATCTACCAAAAACATGGTGTAGAATCCGAATATCGACCTGCTACGTGCGAAAAACAATGGGAAGTTTGTTTAAAATAGCGATATTCGTAAAAATACTGGTATTTGCGCGGATAATATACACTAGCTGGGTAACAAAGCGTCGGACGAAAAAATATCAAGAGAATTTTTCGCTTTATTTTTTAATTTCCTTACTAAAGATGTGTTTCGGAATCGAAAATTTCAATTTGAACATTATTAGTAGACAAAATCAATAAAAAAAACAATAACTTTGTTCAAAATGCATGCAGGTTAGGTAAATGTTTCTATTTGCTCATAATAATTTAGATTTATGTAGTAAATGTCAAGCTTCAAATGAATCCGCAAACCCGAAATCCGTGCGATTTATAGTTTTAGCACAATTCAATTGTTAAGATCGATAGATTGATAATATTCAACATTCCATAAATTTTATAAAAATGGTATTAAATCACTTCTAGATTTTTTACACATTCTTGAGGATCCCTTTAACAAAATAGAATAACAAAATTACTATCTTTTCAATTTTACAATACGTTAATGAATTTTTTAAAATTTTGCGTTAAATAACAAATTGATTATTGCGAAAACTATCGATCGATCCAAATTTTTCTGGCTTTACATAAATAGCGCTATAAATTACTCGGATTTTAAGATTTTCAGAGTTTAAAAAGCCTAAGTAGTTTCGGAGATACACGGTTTCAAAGTATATAACCATTTACAGCCGAACTATAGCACATAGAGACATTTGCAGACCACTGGCAGATTACGAAACTCATATTCTTTTCAAGACTATATGTGTAAATAATGATAATATCAATTATCCTTTACAATAGCCCTTCTGAAAACGTATGAAACGGCCGGATTTCGTGGCGGAGGCGAGTAGTGCAGTGGACGGGGAAGCGGCCGACGGCAGCTTCCAAAGTTGTTCCGCGCTCTTCAAATCCGAGCGCGCTGAAAAATTTTGATTATTTCAGCAACGGAAAGAGCAAATGAGGTGATTTTTTTTTAATTTAATGTAGGACGTCGAAAAAAATCAACCGTGAACTTGTTATTAACATTTTTTTACAAATTACAATTACAACGTTTTTCTTTTAATATTTTTAGTATTGAAATTTTCAGACCTTTTCAGACCTACAAAAGAAATAATTATCTAATTAAATGTTTGAAGTTTTGGGTAAATAAATAAATTAATTAATTAAAATATAATACAATTATGCTTTTATTGAATTTTTTTTCTTTTATTTGAAGGTTCATTAGGCATTTCATTTTCGGAACATAAATCTATCGATTCATCGTCTCTGTCAGTTTTAATAAATTCACTGTAATATATACTTAAATTAAGATTTTCTAATTCTACATTACAAGCATTTTCGTCGTCTTCCTGTATTGTCGGTTCGTCTAGCCCTGGTACTTCATTAGTATCGAGTACAATGATTTCATGGTTTTTACAAGTTTGATCTCGACAATTCAAACAGTAATCTGAACACCGTAAACCATGTTTAACGCATCCGCAAGTTTTTGAACATTCTTTTGCACATCTACATCTAATGTCTTTTAATAAATCATTAGGTACTAAAGATCCTAATACAGAAGACGGAGCAAGAGTGTTTTCAATAATTTGCCAGCCCCATTCTACTGGATTCTTTGGATTGTTAAACCACTCTTGCACTTGAAAATACACGCGAAAAGAATGTAAAGCCGCTGCTGATTCAGTCGGCGGTAAAGCTGCTAAATTAAAAGCACTTTTGCGTGAACATTTTTTAAAACACATATAGCAAAAATCATTTAAAGGTGTATTTTTTTTATCACCGTACAAGGCACACACCATTTTTTCGCCTGCCTTTTGAATCTCATCTTTCGTAGCATTTGGCGAGTTAAAAATTACAATTTCGTTTTTCAATTTTTCATTACCCTGCAATAAAGTTAAAATGTTTCCCTTTCCCTGTTTAAAAAAAGCAGACGTTCTATCGCATCCTGTAAATGCATGTGCAAATGCAATAACGTCTTTGACATTTTTAATAATTAAACTGTCGGCAGTATACATTTTTTCAGGCATCTGTTGTTTACCAGGCTTTAACATGTATACATTTTTTTCTTTACAAATTTGGGTTAAAATTATTAAAATATCAATATCTTCTGCTACTATGACAGAAGGCTTTTGCGAAGTACTTTATTTCAATTGTGGTCTGTACAATTAAGGTGTCTGCATCGCCAATAGCTTGTTTTGTTTCAAACCCTGCTACTTCTAATTTTTCTCGTAACATACAAATCATTCTTGATTTATTTTTATCAATCGATAGAAACTTCTCTTGCGAAACCGTAACGGACATTGACAAATCAAACAAAATTTGTCTAGTTTGTCGACGCTTACGCTCAGCTGTTTTTGTGCACAATGATTTATTATCAGGGTATCCGTCAAAAACAATTATCGTATTAGAATTAAAATGATTTTTTACATAATCGATGTAATATTGCATAACAGATTCAAATGATTGTTTTTGATGCCACACTACTCTATATAACAAAAAGCCTCCGTCAATTACATACAAACAATTTTCATCAAAAGGTTTTTCTGACAACGATTGGAAAACCGAATACAATTTTGACTTTTGCGTTTTGCGCATAAGTGAATTATCAAACAGCAATAAGGGATATGGAGCAAGTTCATACGTAAGAAAGCTTTTTAGTTCTTTTTTACCTTCCATCGCGATAGATATTCTTTGGCGCTGCCATACATTTATAAATAAATTAATAAATTTAGATTAGATATACTTCCTGATTTATTAACGGGTTCTTTCTCAAGTTATATTTATATTGTATGTAGAAAATATATGTACAAATTAATTATTTGCCATTCAATAAATATAATTTATATTTTCATAACTTAGACTAATGAACAAAAGCGTATAAAATATCAATACTAAAAATGTTTAAAAAAACAGGTAATTTGTGAAAAAATGTTAATAACAAGTTCACGGTTGATTTTTTTTGACGTCCTACATCAAATTAAAAAAAAATCACCTCATTTGCTCTTCGATGAATCGATACATTTATGTTCCGAAAATGAAATGCCTAATGAACCTTCAAATAAAAGAAAAAAAATTCAATAAAAGCATAATTGTATTATATTTTAATTAATTAATTTATTTATTTACCCAAAACTTCAAACATTTAATTAGATAATTATTTCTTTTGTAGGTCTGAAAAGGTCTGAAAATTTTAATACTAAAAATATTAAAAGAAAAACGTTGTAATTGTAATTTGTAAAAAAATGTTAATAACAAGTTCACGGTTGATTTTTTTCGACGTCCTACATTAAATTAAAAAAAAAATCACCTTATTTGCTCTTTCCGTTGCTGAAATAATCAAAATTTTTCAGCGCGCTCGGATTTGAAGAGCGCGGAACAACTTTGGAAGCTGCCGTCGGCCGCTTCCCCGTCCACTGCACTACTCGCCTCCGCCACGAAATCCGGCCGTTTCATACGTTTTCAGAAGGGCTATTGTAAAGGATAATTGATATTATCATTATTTACACATATAGTCTTGAAAAGAATATGAGTTTCGTAATCTGCCAGTGGTCTGCAAATGTCTCTATGTGCTATAGTTCGGCTGTAAATCGTTATATACTTTGAAACCGTGTATCTCCGAAACTACTTAGGCTTTTTAAACTCTGAAAATCTTAAAATCCGAGTAATTTATAGCGCTATTTATGTAAAGCCATAAAAATTTGGATCGATCGATAGTTTTCGCAATAATCAATTTGTTATTTAACGCAAAATTTTAAAAAATTCATAAAGTATTGTAAAATTGAAAAGATAGTAATTTTGTTATTCTATTTTGTTAAAGGGATCCTCAAGAATGTGTAAAAAATCTAGAAGTGATTTAATACCATTTTTATAAAATTTATGGAATGTTGAATATTATCAATTTATCGATCTTAACAATTGAATTGTGCAAAAACTATAAATCGCACGGATTTCGGCTTTGCGGTTTCATTTGAAGCTTGACATTTACTACATAAATCTAAATTATTACGAGAAAATAGAAACATTTACCTAACCTGCATGCACTTTGAACAAAGTTATTGTTTTTTTATTGATTTTGATTATTAATAATGTTCAAATTGAAATTTCCGATTCCGAAACACATCTTTAGTGAGGAAACTAAAAAATAAAGCGAAAAATTCTCTTGATATTTTTTCGTCCGACGCTTTGTTACCCAGCTAGTGTAGATTATCCGCGCGAATACCAGTATTTTTACGAATATCGCTATTTTAAACAAACTTCCCATTATTATTCGCACGTAGCAGGTCGATATTCGGATTCTATACCATTTTTTTGGTAGATTTCAAAAAAAACCTGCTTTACATCAAGCAACATCCACCTACCTATTTCTTTTCTGCTCCCACGACTGGACTAGTAACGGAATTCGCGGTATCATTTCCATCATCTGGGTCAATGACGCATGTCCTTTAAAATAAAATACTACTGATCTACGATGCAACATTTCCAAATCTCTGCGATACGACATCTTCACCTTCCTGTAATATACATATATAAAAATAAAATACAAAAAAAACCAAAACCTAAAAACACAAAGACAAACACATGGGTCAAATTGGTCTATTTACAACAGATGAAAATATCATGTCATAAAAATTCATTTGGGTCTATACAAAAAAAACTGGTCCAATTACATAACATCAATGCTCAGCATTATGTTTAAAAACAACAACACCTTTATTAATGCTAACTGCATGTGAATCATTCATTATACTATTAATTGGGTCAATAACAATTTCATCATTTCCTACACCAACTCTCTCAGTCTCACAAATTACCAGAATCAACTTTCCCCGACCGATTACTCCATTTTCTCTTCACCACACTACACTCATGGTCATAACATTTCTTATTGGTCTTTTGTCTCAAACATGGAAATTTCACCCCATATTTCATCCCAACAATCAATATAACTACTAACACAATCATTATTAATTGTAAACTTAACCCTCCATATAACATCCTACTCAAATTGTAACTCTCTCTCCTATGCTCCCCTAGATGGTCCATTTCAATCATGATATAATGCAATCATTTCACTTTATCTGAAGTAAGCACTGGTCCAATTATTTCTTTCATCTCAACATCATTCACATCATACGAGGTATATTTACTGAACACTCCATAAACTTCATCAAATTTCAAACAAACGTCTGGTTTATACACATATAAATTCTCATCATTCCTTATCTCTTTCTGCAAACACAATAACATTATCTGTTCTTCCTTTACAACCAGAAGCTAATCTTAAAACTCCTGTATTATTCAACATCAAATTCACATCTTGATTATCTAAACATGAAATCCTCGCTTTTTCAGAATCACACATTGAATACAACCAAGATTTATCACGACGTAAATATTTCCATTGGGTCCTAAAATAATTCTGATACTTAATATCACAATTATTAAACTCCTTTTTATGTGGATTCAACAACAATTTAACTTCACAATCTCTCGAAGCTGAAGTATCTTGTAACACTTCTAATGCTGGACAAATATGTGCATAATGGGTCTTTATACATATCTTTATACAAACTTAAAATACTTCTCTTGATCACTACTCAAAGCTAAATATTCATGAGATGGTCGAATATATAATGATCCTTTAATATTCTGATTAATTACTTGTGGTATATTAACACTATGCATTCCATACAATTCATAAGAAACTCTATCAGCCAATGGCAAATATAAAACTATAATAGTCCTGCCATCCTGATGAACTGCATCAACTTTCACAATTTTCACAATTTCTTCACTCCTGATATGTTCCACTGGAATTGGAAAATTTAAATCACCACTAAATTTTTGTATATCTCCAACTATTTGATCCAAAACATCTGCTTTTATTAATTCCGAATGAACCTTTTCTTCTTTCACTTTCCTCAAAACACCCAAAATTTTCTCATTATTCCGAATCAAATGATCCATATGCGAATCTAATCTCCTCACATATGCTGTATTATACATTAAATACATTAATTGATCATTCTCCTTATTCAATTTGTCCATCATTCCCTTCAAAGAAGCCTGAAAAGCTTGTAAAACAATTTGATGATTCCTCGTAACATTATACAACTCTTCAAATTGGGTCGATACAATATGAGAATTCTCTTCCATCAAATGTACCATATCTGTCTGATCTCGAAACACTTGGTCTATATTTTTGTTAGCACTATTAACATCATCAGATGTTACTAATCCAAACAAACTCTTGCTCACACTACCAACTATTCCCAAAGGAATTAACCTCTTCGCTCTAATACTACTCGGGCCCTTAACTACAGGATATTAAATTTGTCCAATGATCTTAACAGTCTCACGTATCTTCTCTTGAAGATTATTCAAAGTCTGCTCCTTCAATTCAATAATATCAGCATCCAATGCACTCCTGCATTTGGTTTGGTCTACAATTTGTGAACATTCTTCAATTAACTCCTTATAATGTTTCACAGGTCCATGAAATGATAAAAATTCATCCACTTTAATAAAGATTTTAATCTTCCAAAAAGCACTTTCTGTTCGAACATTTCCCAATTTCTCAAAATAAATTCCAGCATTCGGGGTCAATATTTCATTCTGAAATACAGGTCCGCTATTTATGGTCTTCATCAAACTCAATAACATAAACATTCCGATCAAACAATTCATTCTGTAATCATATCACAATTAATAAACAGAAAGATTTATCCCATCAAAATTTGAATCCTCCTCTGCAACCTTTAAGTTATCATCATGTTTTCTAATACGCTTCCCATCAGGATACTCCAAAATAACATTCTTTCTCCCAACAAACTCTACAATTTTCAAAGGTTGGCTTCTATACGGTTCAAATTTATTAGTCCTCACTTCCTTAACAATACGAGCATATCCCCCTACTTTACCCTTAAACTCTTTAACCTTCCTATCAAATCTCTCTTTTGATTTTTCTACAATTTGTTTCTCTCCCGCTAAAATTTTCATTTCATTCAAACGCAACACTAAATTCCTAATATAAGTATGAAGTTCTCAATTTTTCATCCGACGGAATTTTAATTGGTAAACACGCTGCTCTCCCAAAAACTAATTCAAAAGGCGTAAAATTCGTAGCTGAATGAACACTCGTGTTATAAGTAAATGTCGCAAAAGGCGCTAACGTATCCCTATCATCATATTTTTGAGAATAAATCCTAATAAATTCAACCAATGGTGCATGACTCCTCTCTAAAGAACCATTCATTTGCGGTCTATAACCTGATGTTTTTAAATGATCTATTTTAAAAATTTTCAACATTGACTCTACTATATCTTACAAAAAACCAGTACCCCTATCTGACAAAATTGCTCGCGGTGCCCCAAATCTACAAATCAAATGCCTCGCTAAAGCATCCGCAATTGTAGTCGCATATAAATTTTTAATTGGTATCGCAATTAAATATTTGGTCAAATTACATTGCATGGTCAATAGATGCTGATTCCCATTCGGTGTTATTCTCAATTTTCCAACAGTATCAATAGAAACCTTATCAAACGCTTCAATTGGCGAATCCGTTATAATCATCGGTTCTCTTATCTTAAACCTCTCGATCTTTTGTTCTTGACAACCACTACACTTCCTTATATAATTCTGTATATCATGCCTCATACCTGGCCAATAAAATCTCTCCCTTATCTTCTGATAAGTTTGATTAATGACCTCCTGTCAAACTATCATGTAAAGCATTTATTAACCTTTTCCTATCTTTTTCAGCTGGTAACTCAACTTTTCCATAACAAACCGCCACAGTAATACTCGAATTATCAAAATACCTTTTCAATAACTCACTCATCAATCCAGGCCTAATCACTCTGCTCTCAGATTGACTATCTTCACTCACATCTATTCCAATACGCTTCACAGTTCTACTTTGTTCACCTTCATCAGTATCACTACCTTCACCGTCTGAAACATCTGTCGTTTTCTCC
Organism: Philotrypesis tridentata; assembly: GCA_018906965.1. NCBI lineage: Eukaryota > Metazoa > Arthropoda > Insecta > Hymenoptera > Pteromalidae > Philotrypesis > Philotrypesis tridentata. The sequence continues at coordinate 97,991 of JACCIB010000611.1, forward strand.
ATTCTAATCCCACTATACCTCGGATCTCTCAAAGGCGGTTTTTCCTTTTCACTACTATAAATTCCTGTTGGCGATAACGCTGTTATGCTCAACCTCGCTCGCGACGAATTCACTTTCATTGAAACATCTGTACCTTCACTATCACTATCCCTCAAATCACCAGATTTCGATAACGCTGATTTTGATGAAACCCTTTCACTCTGCGACCTCTTCACTGATCTTGTCGATTTAGGTAAAGCTCCCTGTTTAATATATTCTGCAACTTTAGATGTCACCTTTGCCTTATTCCTCGTTCTCTGAGCTATAACACTATGATCTAATTCTGGTGCCATCTTATTAGTCTTCACTCCTACAGGTCTACCTCTCGATCTTTTCACCTCTTCAACTTCAGACTGCACTCTACTGCTATTAAAAATTTTGCTCTTCACCGATGATACAATACTCTTCGCTTTATCACCATCAGACTTATCTTTTTCTTCAATTATCATCATCTTAATACCTGGTAAATTTTTATTAATTTGTTCTTCACTAATCTCTGGTGGATTCCTCGAAAGAGCATCTGCATTCTTGTTCAACTTTCCTGGTTTATATTTCAAGGTATATTCATATCCCGTAAATCTAAACATCCATCTCATAAGCCTTTGTCCTGGATCCTTTCTCGTATGCATCCAATTCAAAGGTTCATGATCACAAACCAATGTAAACTTTTTACACAACAAATATGGTCTAAACTGATGCAACGCATACAACACTGCTAAACACTCTTTTTCAGTTGTCGAATAATTTTTCTCAGCTTTAGTCAATGTTCTCGATAAAAACTGAATAGGATGCTCAAATCCATCTTTCTCTTGACTATAAACAGCACCTATTGCTATATCTGAAGCATCAGTTGTTAAAATAAACTCTTTTTCAAAATCTGGAAATGCAGAATAGGCGGATTTATTAAACACTCCTTTAAAGTCCGAAAACTCTTCTCACAATCTTCTGTCCACTCGAATTTCACACCATCTTTCTCCAAATTCCTCATAGGCCTCTCAATTACTGCAAAATCTTTAATATATTTCCTATAATAACCAAACATACCCAAAATTTCTCGTACACTTTTAGCACTTTTTGGTGTTGCCAACTTCGTAATTGCCTCCACTTTCTGCGGATTAGGTTCTATTCCTCTCGCACTGATGATATGACCTAGAAATGCAACTTCTGTCCTGAAAAATTCCACCTTGTCAGGTTGTAACACCAACTTCGCTTCTCACAATCTCTCCATCAATTTCCTTATTCTCGATTCATGTTCAGACAAATCTCTACTATAAACAATTATTTCATCCAAATACACCAACATTTCTATATTCTGTAAACCTCTCAACACCTTCTCCATCAACCTCTGAAACGTCGCAGTTGTGTTTTTTAAACCTTCTGGCATGCGTGTATACTCATAATGTCCATTAATTGTTGAAAAAGCTGTCTTCTAACAATCCTCCGGGGCCATAGGAATCTGCTGAAAACCACTTGCCAAATCAAAAATTGAAGAATAAATTGCTCCTCCTAATTGATCCATAATATCGGCAATATTCGGTAACGGATAAGCATCTCTGATAGTTTTCTTATTCAATTCTCGAAAATCAATAACCATACGTCACCTCGGGTTACCATGACTATCTGGTTTCTTCGGCACAATCCAGATCGGAGAATTACACGACTCCCTTATGATCTTATCCTTGAACTTCTTCTCAACACTCTCCTTTACCACTTGTTTATGCTTCGGTGGATGTCTATATTGCTTAGTATTAATTGGAACATTATCCTCCAAAATATATAATGTTGAATCATATCCGTACAAGGTAATTTATCTCCTGGCAATAAAAACCTATCCAAATAATCTTCCAATATACCATCAACTTTTCTCAACTAGTCCTCATTCAAATGCTGTCGTCTAACCACTTCCTTAACTCTTCGTAATCTTTCTGCATTATCTACTATCCTTTTACCTTCAAACTCACTATCGGGTTCTTCCAAGAAATTAGCCTCTGTATCAAATGGTATCGACTCTCTCGGATTCACTTCTATTGTCACATCCTTTTCATCCGTATTTATAGCCAAAATCTTACAAGTAACATTCTCATTGACTACCACTCCTTCCCCCAAAAACACATTCTCATTACCAACATCAATCCTGAAAACATAACCTTCTTTCAAATCACTGTGTATTAGATTAATTTGTATGACTTGCCTCGTTCTCGCCTTTATATTATAAACCATTTTATTATCAATTCTTACATCTGCATTATTCACAGTTACCACTTCCTTAGACAATAACTTCTGATCTCCATTCTGTATCTGCAACCACTATCTATTATAATTCACTTCTTCTTCACTCTCCATTAAAAATGGTATTGGATTCATCACATCTCCTGCCACCATTAAAGTGTTACTATAATAAGAAATTACAGCTTCTTCTTGTCTCAAATAACTCCTCCCCAAAATACCATCATTTGAAATTGGAAACTCATCTAACACCACATTAAACTTCACAATTGAATTTATAATCTTCAAATAAACTGAACCCAATGTATATATAATTTGACTCGTTATTCCTCCTAAACCAATGACATCATCTGTATCTATAGGCATATCTTTATCCAACACTGTTAATTTGATCCAATTCACACCAGCTCCACAATCAACCATAAACGTCACCCACGGTCTTGCTGTTCCAATTGGCACATGAATTCTCACAGCAGTTACTCTATCCTTTTCCTTAACATATTCTCCAAATCTTGTCTTGTAGGCTGAACCATATGATTCGGCTGATTGCGCCCCGTTAAAATAGACATAACTGGTGCTTGTTGCTTCCCTTTCTATTGCATTAAAGACTCTATCTGTTGCTGATAATTTTTGACATCTATATTCCTCGCCTGTTCTTGCTGTAGCTGTTGCTTCTGCTCCAATGCTTTTGATGATAGGCTCGCCACTCCATCTGGACGAGCCTCCTGGTAGTTTAAATGACCAGTATTACCTTCTCCTACTTGACCTTGATTCCTCCAATTCTGTGGTAATCTATTATCATTTTCTCTCTGATCTGGATGTCTCTGCACATAATTATTAAAATTACCCGTCTGAGGATTAAACAATCTCCTGTTATATCCACTATTAGCTTCACTATTCCAAGAATTCCAATCTCTATTGCCTTGATTCGCACCACATCTATAATTACCATATCCACCTCTACCTCTATAATTATTATCATTACTACCTCTATAATTATTAAAACCACCTCTGTAACTATTATAATTACCTCTATAATTATTACCACTACCAGCTTCATTATTATTTCCACCATATGAATTAACAAAATTCCCTCTAAAATTACCATAACCTCCAGGATAATTATTGTATCCTCCTCTACCTCTAAAATTCTGCTGCTGCTGCCCATAACTATTATTATTATATTGACTTTCATTCTGCCAATTACTTCCACTAGCTTGTTGCTCCTTTGGTGCCTTAGCCTCCAAATATCCAACATAATTCATTCCAAATCCATGCATTGGCTCATTATGACTCCTATTAAATTGCTGATGAAAATTTCTGTCATTACTGTGATAATTATCATGACCCCTTCCTCTAGAAGGCCTGGTATCTGGAATAATTTTCGCTTCCATTCTAGCTTCAAGTCTCACTGCTTCTTCATATGCTGCTGTTAAAGTTGCTGGCTTCACTGCATCCACTTTATCTGATAATCCTGGATGTAATCCTGTAATAAAATTGTCAATTGCTACCTTCTGTGTAGGCTCCATCATATTTTCATTATAATCATCACCATACAATTCCTTTAAAACACTCTTCGCTCCACTCAACAAAACATTAAATTCATCATAAAAATCACTAACTATATCCTGTTGCCTCATTCTAATACTCTGTATTTTATTGTTGTAATAACTAAAATCCCTTCCTGGACTAAATCTCTGCTTCAGATGCCTTATTAATTCATCCACATCCCTGAATTCTCTATTGTTTAAACTTTTCTTCGCCGGTCCTGTTATCCTTTGCAAAACTCCTCTCATAAACTGTGGTCTCGTAGAATCTGTCACTAGTTCATTAGCTTTCCTCAAATCTTGAATGTAATTCCTCAAACTCGTATGTTTCCCATCAAAACTAGGAATACCACTCATTACATTCATTAATGTAAAAGAATTCGTCAATTCATTGATTAATGCCGTCCTCGTGGCATCCAGGCCAGTCGTATCACCTGCTCCTGTACCCGTCATCTTAACCAAATTAATATCCTATATACTGATAACTAAAACAACTGAAATATTCTAAACAATACCTTAAAAATACACTACTAATTTAAATGAAATTTATCAATATATCTACACCTTTTCCCAAATAAATTACTTTAAAACAATACAAAAATATTCAAAAAACAGTAAATATTCAATTGCAAAAAACTACAATTACTATCAAGAAGGAAGAAAGAAACAATAAATTAAATTAAATTATTTTAAAAACTCAATAATTTATAATTATTCCACTTAACACAATTTAAAAACAATAAATATCTTTAAACTCCAAAGTTTATTATCAAAAATAATTCCCTAATTAACAATAAAAAATTTCTCAAATATTATTATATTATTAAATATATTATATGCATAACTTATTATTAATAGTGTAAGGACCATATTTACGGAAGGTAAATAGGGACGCGCGGGTTACTATTATATTTTTATTTCGGGACCTAGCCTCGACCCGCAAGTCTTATGTTCATTAATTGTTAATATTTGTCCAGGCTTTTACTGCTTTTACTCTACTGACCTCGAAATCCGAAGAGTAAAAAAATAAAAGCATTTGTTTTTAATTTCACCCCTTTTAATACTGTACAATAGATGGATATAAATAAAATCTGCCGAGCGAGAAGCTTAAAAATTTAGATTTTTTTTCATTCACGCAACGATTGAGTATTTGCGTTCGATTTATATCGCGAAATTTTTATTTTTACTCTGCTAACTTCGTAATCCGAAGAGTAAAAGGGTATAAGCATTTGATTTTAATTTCACCCCTTCTGATACTGTAAATATATGGATGTAATTAAAATCTGCAGAGCGAGAAGCTTAAAAATTTAGATTTTTTTTCATTCACGCAACGATTGAGTATTTGCGTTTGATTTATATCGCGAAATTTATATTTTTACTCTGCTAACTTCGTAATCCGAAGAGTAAAAGGGTACAAGCATTTGATTTTAATTTCACCCCTTTTGATACTGTAAATATATGGATGTAAATAAAATCTGCGGAGCGAGAAGCTTAAAAATTTAGATTTTTTTTATTCAGGCAACGATTGAGCATTTGCGTCCGATATGCCACTTAAAATTTTTAATTTTTAAATATCAGATCTCGTAATCCAAAGAGTAGTAAGGTTAATGCATTTATGTTTTTAAATTCACCTCTTTCAATACTGTATAATAGATAAAGTTAAATAAAATTTGCGTACCCGAGAAGCTGGAAAATTTAGATTTTTTTTCATTCGCACGTAACGATTGATCATTTATGTTGGATTTATCTCTCGAAATTTTTATTTTTACTCTGCTTACCGCGTATTCCGAAGAGTAAAAGGGTGAAAGCATTTGAGTTTTAAATTTTACGTCATTTAATAATGTACAACAGATAGAAATAAATAAAATCTGCGTACCGAGAAACTTGAAAATTTAGATTTTTTTTCATTCGCACGTAACGATTGATCATTTATGTTCGACTTATCTCTCAAAATTTGTATTTTTACTCTGCTGATCTCGTAATCAGAAGAGTAAATGGGTGAAAGCATTTGTGTTTAAAATTTTACGTCTTTTAATACTGTACAATACATAGATGTAAATAAAATCTGCGTACCGAGAAACTTGAAAATTTAGGTTTTATTTTTCATTCATGTAACGATTGAGCATTTACGTTTGATTAATCTCTCGAAATTTTTATTTTTACTCTGCTGACCTCGTAATCGTAAGAGTAAAAGGGTAAAAGCATTTGTGTTCTAAATTTTACGTCTTTTAAAACTGTACAATAGATAGATATAAATAAAATCTGCGTCCCGAGAAACTTGAACATTTAGATTTTTTTTCCATTTGCGTAACGATTGAGCATTTATGTTCGATTTGTCACTCAAAATTTTTATTTTTACTCTGCTTACCGCGTAATCTGAACAGTAAAAGGGTAAAAGCATTTGTGTTTTTAACTTTACTCCTTTTAATACTAGTACAATAGATAGATATAAATAAAATTTGCGTACCGAGAAGCTTGAAAATTAAGATTTTTTTTCATTCACGCAGCGATTGAGCATTTGCGTTCGATTGATTTTGCGAAATTTTTATTTTTTACGCTTCTGACCTCGTAATCCTAAGAGTAAAAGGGTAAAAGCAATTATGATTTTATTTTTACCCCTTTCAATACTTTACAATAGATAGAGATAAATAAAATGTGTGTACCGAGAAACTTGAAAATTTAGACTTTTTTTCCTTCACGTAACGATTGAGCATTTACGTTCGATTTATCTCAACTCTCTTGTAAGGTTAAATCATTAACGTTATAGAGATTCGGAAGAAAAAGATTTTTATGATTGTTAGGTGAAATTTCAGTGAAGGGGAGTGAATTTAACTCCATCTTAAACCAACATTTTTTGTACATGTAATTCAAAATGTGGACAGCAAGATATCTTAAAATTTTATGTAAAGTTTGTGAAAAATTTATTAATTTAAATTAATCGCAGTATCACTTTGATTAATAACTATTATTTGGTTGTTTCTGTCATCAAAAGTACGTCAAGGATTTATTCTGGTATAAAAACATGAAGCCATGTCTTAATTATCCATAAAAGTGCAAAGGGCTAACTTACTTTTGATGAAAGTTACAAGAGAATAACAGTTTTTGATAAAAGTGCTCCTGCCTTGACTTACATTTCATTTGCAGTTGAAATATAAGTCAACGCAGGATCCCTTTTGTACCAAAGTAACAAGCGAATGATAGTTCTTGATTGAAGTGGTTCTCCGTTGCCTTAAATTTTAATTCCAAATGTAAAAATACATTGTTTAAAGTCTAATTGTATGTTGATGCAATAATTTACTTATACCTAAATTGTTTCAGCTCTGTGAATATTAACCGGTGACAATTTTTCATCAAATTGTGTTTGAGAATATGAATGTTTTTCTCAAACTTGGGTACTCGGTCACCACAAGAACAGCATTTATCTGAGCCAAATCTTTTCTACAATAGATAGAAAGCTGAAACTTTGCAGAAACATTCAGCTTTCATCATTGCAAAAGGCAAAAGCAGTTTGACTCTGATAAGACAATTTTTCATCAAATTGGGTTTGAGAACATGAATGTTTTTCTCAAACTTGGGTACTCGATCACCACAAGAACAGCATATATGTGAGCCAAATCTTTTCTACAATAAATAGAAAGCTGAAACTTTGCACAAACATTCAGCTTTCATCATTGCAAAAGGCAAAAGCAGTTTGACTCTGATAAGAGAATTTTTCATCAAATTGTCTTTGAGAATATGAATGTTTTTCTCAAACTTGGGTACTCGGTCACCACAAGAACAGCATTTATCTGAGCCAAATCTTTTCTACAATAGATAGAAAGCTGAAACTTTGCACAAACATTCAGCTTTCATCATTGCAAAAGGCAAAAGCAGTTTGACTCTGATAAGACAATTTTTCATCAAATTGGGTTTGAGAACATGAATGTTTTTCTCAAACTTGGGTACTCGATCACCACAAGAACAGCATTTATCTGAGCCAAATCTTTTCTACAATAGATAGAAAGCTGAAACTTTGCACAAACATTCAGCTTTCATCATTGCAAAAGGCAAAAGCAGTTTGACTCTGATAAGACAATTTTTCATCAAATTGGGTTTGAGAACATGAATGTTTTTCTCAAACTTGGGTACTCGATCACCACAAGAACAGCATATATCTGAGCCAAATCTTTTCTACAATAGATAGAAAGCTGAAACTTTGCAGAAACATTCAGCTTTCATCATTGCAAAAGGCAAAAGCAGTTTGACTCTGATAAGACAATTTTTCATCAAATTGGGTTTGAGAACATGAATGTTTTTCTCAAACTTGGGTACTCGGTCACCACAAGAACAGCATATATCTGAGCCAAATCTTTTCTACAATAGATAGAAAGCTGAAACTTTGCACAAACATTCAGCTTTCATCATTGTAAAAGGCAAAAGCAGTTTGACTGTGATAAGACAATTTTTCATCAAATTGGGTTTGAGAACATGAATGTTTTTCTCAAACTTGGGTACTCGGTCACCACAAGAACAGCATATATCTGAGCCAAATCTTTTCTACAATAGATAGAAAGCTGAAACTTTGCACAAACATTCAGCTTTCATAATTGTAAAAGGCAAAAGCAGTTTGACTGTGATAAGACAATTTTTCATCAAATTATATCTTTTGAGGTTATGCACTATTTGCAATGGAATACAAAATTTATTAAAAACTATTTAAAATTATGATGCTGATAGGTTATTTTAATTGCCAAGGAAAAGCAATTTTGTAACCTACTGCAGCATGTCATACTACAAATTGCAAGTTAAGCTAGCAAATTTGACAGTAGCAGACACTCACACCGATACGGCCGCGCTTCTATGTAGTAGTTGGCCAGCTCACACCGACACGGCGGCGCGTGTTAGTAGTAGTTGGCCATCTCACACCGACACGGCCGGCCCTGCTTATGTAGTAGTTGTCCAGCTCACACCGACACGGCGGCGCGAGTTAGTAGTAGAGCGCTCGTAGATATTTTTTTCGAGGTTGGTACGGATATGGCCAAAACCGACGTACCAACCTCGAAAAAAAAATCTACGAGCGCTCTACTACTAACTCGCGCCGCCGTGTCGGTGTGAGCTGGACAACTACTACATAAGCAGGGCCGGCCGTGTCGGTGTGAGATGGCCAACTACTACTAACACGCGCCGCCGTGTCGGTGTGAGTGTCTGCTACTGTCAAATTTGCTAGCTTAACTTGCAATTTGTAGTATGACATGCTGCAGTAGGTTACAAAATTGCTTTTCCTTGGCAATTAAAAGTGGAGAATATCCACAGAGTTCATTATTAGTGAGTTCGTGGGGTGGCGTGAAAGGACGCTCTGATGACGGAATTATGTCAAGTTCGCTACCCCGTGTAGTTAACCAGCGCTTCAAGGTATAGGCGTTGTTGAGTGCGCAACTATATCGGAGGTGATTATTTTTAATTGTGTGTTGTAAACAATATACCTCACAATAAGACAATTTATGAAAAGGTGGACACTGATTTTCGCGCTCCAAATCAATAATCTCTCGTGTTGTGTGTTTATTCAGCAATTTTGCTTTTTCCTCACCACGTACATAAATTTTACGTGCACCCTTGCAAATATCTTGAAAAGTTTTGTAAAACTTCTTCAAACACGTGTCGCCCTCGTACCAATCCAAACCGTAATGATGTATCGTCAACCAGTTATTCTGCCTTAAAATGTCTTTTTTCAAAAATGTCGTTTTACAAATAGGCCAGATTATCCAGTGTGCAGAAATATTTCGATTTAACTCAACAATACCCACTTCTTTCGGTATTACACGGCCTTTGTTATCCTTAAAGAATTGCACGTCAACAATTAGATCCATTGTTATTTTTGTAAAGACGCAACTGCTCAGTTTACAGAGAATAAAACGACTGGCCGGACTCGACAAGAGTGGCCCGTATTTATACTGTTTTTCCTCGATACGCCATCTATCTATTTTAACCGCTGTAATCTACTAAAACTTGTCGAGACGAGTCAATCTCCACCAAATTGTCATACTCAGCATAAACAATACAATTCACAACTGCTTCTAGTGCGCTACCGAATCTCACATCAATCCTCACACTACCTCTTCGAATTAAGTTCCAATGAGCATCATTGTTTGCCGATAAGTCGGGTGTCAAATCAAATGCAAAAAGACAATAGCCATTCGGATACGCGTCGCGCGATATCGAATTACCCATATTTGAAAAATGAACGCCCGTGCCCGAGAAGAGCGTGTGGTATGCGTCCACATATGTCATTGTACTTTTAAAGTCAGGCTGTAATGGTTTCGATGGTAATTGAACACCATCTACATACAAGCACAGAAAATTAATATTAAAGTTTTTGAAATTCAACGGATTGAGTTGCGAATGACCATTGTAAGCCTGGTTCTCGATAAAACCAATAATAATTCTTTTTGGCAGTTGACCCAAAATAATATTATCGATTGATTGACCATGCACACCACTGTTTAGAGTTACATTCTTCACTTCAACACGAGTAATCGGATACTTTGCCGTAGTCTTGGCTAGAAATTTCTCATGAAGTATCGATGTACTCGGATTGATTTTGACACGCCGAACAAATAGTGCTGCCTCAGCTATGCGGGCTACGTATACATTCTCCTCAGCCATTAGACAAAAGCTGTCACGAGATGGTATAAGTTTTACACGCACCTCAACCCCGCCAAGCATCAATCTATCCATATTCAGCACATCGACATGCAAATGACCCAGCAAATCAATTTTATTATCGGTCATGACTTTTTGACGTTTTGCAAAACCTGTATTATCTGTATCGATATTATCCATTTTACCGGCTGTATCATCGTACCACAAGACGCTGGTCAAGTGTGAATTTTTTGCCGCTGGCCCGTAATTCAATAGTGTCTCAATGTACGATCTGTAGGCGTAAGCATTATTTGGTGGTGACACGGGTTTCTGATTGAAGGATACATCTACTTGACTAAACAACGAATGCATAAAGTTGTTTACAGGCCCGACAGAAGGTGGTTTGTCCTCATCTCTGTCTGGTGCGGTAGTTCGCACTATGTTCACACGTAAACTTAACAGTGTGCGCGCTAAATCGAGATACTCAGAAGTGCCAGGTATCACAAACTCTATTGGTGCTTGATCGGCAAGCGATGAGATTGGCTTATACTGGACCCAATGAGAACTCTCAATTGCCGTCTGTGTTGGTGGCAATTCAAATAGCGACAACTCGGACTTTATCGAGTCGCAAGAGTCGGTGTGTAAAAAAGCCATTTCGAAAAATCGTAAATTCAACTTCCAAATATGTCTCGCTTCTTAACGGCGGAAATCTTCTTTTTCACAATCTTCTTTATAGCCGTCGGCTTCTTCTTATTCTTTTTTGTAGTAGGTGTATTTCGCTCACCACCACGACCAGTTTTCGACTGTGATTTTGCTGATGCGGAACCATCCTTATATCCAACACCCCTACTCTTTTTTACACCTTCTCCCCTCTCATCAGAGATATTCTGCATCATCAATTTGTCTATCGCTTGGTTGGCTTTTCGTTTCAGGTTATTCCCGCTCTCTCGAAAACGCTGATTAACCGCTTCTTTGAAAGGCTGTTTCTCGCCCAACACATCGTCCATAATTCTTGCACTAGCGTGAGCCGCCTCCCTGTCGACAAACTTAGCGCCACGCTTAATCAGAGGCAGGGCGCTACGATATAAGCCTTTCAAGAAACTGCCAACACCAGCGCCACTCTGACAATGTCTACGATCAATCGTAGTGTAATTGTCGAAGCCGTAATTGCCATCACCGGTACCGCCAACACCACCACCACCACCACCGATCTGAATGTATTGGTGATTGATAAAATCGTCAAGTGTCCGCATTATTTTAGCTGGTGCGTTTAAAGTGAAGTGTCACCGTCAGTGTCCCGTAATCGAATGGTAGAGGTAACCCCTGCTCGCCCCTTATATCTATGTCAATAGACTGAAATGACGGGGTGAGCAGAGGTAGATACATTGGCGAATTAAAGTTCTGAATTTGTGTTCGGCCGTAAGCATAGTCGTGTAGATGGAGGGGTATTGTACGTAATAAATCGTACAAACGTAAAAAAGTAATTGTCCGCGCATAACACTCTCGATGCACTCTTGAGGTACTAAAATCATTTTTCTGGCGTGTTCCATGCTGATAAAACAGGTTTCAAAATTATCGGCAAAAGATGATGGGCTTTAATTAAACGTCTTTTGCACGTCTCGAATGTCTGTCCCGGCTCTGCAATTTTACGGAGTAGTACCGCGTGTTTACGTAATTTGCTCTTAGAGCACTTGCTCAGAGGTACGTTCCCCCGTAAAATATTCAGTACACACTCGGCAAGATAGAGGACAAGTTTACGGCAAGCCTGACGTAAGAGAGCCGCACGTTGCGCCGCGTCAAGATGTCTGCCCAATACTTTTAATATTTCGAGAAATTTTCTCGGGATCGGATGTTGGTGACGTTTCTGAACAGAGGCTGCTGCTGGTGCTGCTGTTGCAGAAGTCATCGATGTTGCACCGACCATTACAGACGCACGACTGGCACATTGTCGGCTCGTGAGGTATTTTTGAACTGTTTGCGCGTCACATACACGTACTGATGTCGATCGTGCGGAAAAATGCATGTGCGATAACGGCAATTTTCCGGTGTATCCTGCTTCAGATCAAGTAGCAGATAGTGATAGAGCTGGGAGACGGCATCGTTGTAGGCCTCCTGCAGAAATTTCGGGTTTTCCGGACAGAGTTGCCGGGCTAGATGCTGTATTTGCGAGCGATCGCGAGGATTCTTGAAAATCACGATATAATTCGAGTTCAGCGATATATCTCGCTGACCCCGATGAAAGAGGTTCTGCGAGAGAAAGAAAACACTGAGATTACAGTGGTGGCTGGCCTTGACGAATAGATTGATAACACTGGCGCTAGATGACTCGCGCATCAAATCGTCGAGAATCAGGAGTTTAGGCCTCTCAGGATCCGTGCTGTAGTCCTCTGTCTTGGGCAGTCCCTCGTGGAATTCAATACTAACACCACTATTACCGCTACCGCTGCTGCTACTTATACTTTTTCTATCATCGACAATCAAACTCTTGTAAGTCGGCTGCCATTCAGTATAGTAGGGTAATACACGCTCAAAGCGTGTATTGCTCATCTGTTCAATGTATTTGAGGAAATTGGCAATGAATACGGTCTTTCCACACGAGGTGGGACCGCATATCATACACGTCCACGGGTGTCGCCAACGTACATCCATGATTGAGCGTAGACGATGCTAGACTGGCAGCCCAAGTCGACCAACGTGTAAGTTTATAAAACATCCCCCCTGGCGGGGGGAAGAACCACGAACGCGCGGGCGCGGGAGGCCCTCTCGTGCGCACGCACGCGCGGTAGTTGAGCTTGCTGAAGGCAAGACGTGAGGCTTCCCTGCCGGGAAGCTCAGTTGTGCGCGCGGCAGTTGAGCTTGTCGGAGACAAGACTTGAAGCTACCCTCTCGGGAAGCTCAGTTGTGTGTGCGCGCGCCCGCGCTGCAAGGCTTCGAAGATCAGCATTTTTGCTCGCACCCTCCGGGAGCCCGGTAATGCATTAGCTGTAGATGTGTTCAACTACTACTAAGTTAGTAGAACAGACTTGGTTGTGAGGACCTTTGGGGGTTTTGGGACTATATATATATATATAAATAAGAGACGTGAGTACATATACATTGTTTTTATTCTTAGGTAATAAACGCTAATTTGTACAAATATACCCGTACGGGTAGCTCTTATTATCGGTTATAAATCGTCGCTTTGAATAAATTGATTCACATATTTTACACTCTGTACGCGTTATGACATCGTGAAGCGATGTTCGTCTGATGGCGTCAAACGATACAAATACCGGTGGTATTTCACCACTCGCCAGTTTTTGTACGCTCTCAAAATTAATCTTTTCGCTCGCTGATGCATTCAGTCTTATGCCTTTCACTTTGCAGACACACGATTCGTGGCCCTCGGGTGTCCGATACTTGTAAGCATAGAATTTCGGACCTCCCGAGACAAAGTTGGTAATGTACGTGCCTGACTCCGTGACCAGCCAACTCATCGGTAAGCTGACCTAAAAATGGTCCCGTTGTCGGTTCGTACTCGTCACCACCATCACCACCACCAGTCTCTCGACTCACATACACAATGGAATCCGTATCGTAGTACAACACACGCTCGCCTAGAGGCTCCAACTCAGAGAACAGTTTCAGTCGGGCTAGCGCTGTGGTGTAAGCAGCAATGACCACGTTACACGCGGGTGATGATTCTATATCGACGACATCGTCTCTATACGACCAATTTACGTAAATAATGTCCTCGCTTGCCGGCAAAACAGCGTCGACAACTTTATCCGCGCTAGTTAAAAGATCAAACAGTCTCTGCGGATCCCGCACTAATTCCGTCTGTCGCATGTTCTCTCGCTGGCCAAACTTGCCCCACAACGAGTTCAGGCATAGCTTGGCCACGGAGCGTAGACCGGCGTTAAATTTTATTCGATCACGGTCGAGTTTTATGCCCTCGTGCTGTTCGAATCTCTCGATGTAGGAGTCAACAGCTTGCTGATCGGTACCATCCCCACACTCTGGTGGATAGCCCGAAGCGTAAGTTTTTTCCGCAAAAAATTTGTCAATATACTCGTGAAATACACCACCTTGACGCGTTTGCCTATCAAATTGTGTGACCTTGTACAACCAAATTTCAAATACCCTGGTAATTGTGTAGCCGAATTCCACGGCTTTCTTGAGTTCGTCGGCCACCCAAGTCCCCGCAAAGACCCGATCCCTCGCATTGTCGTGTGTACAGTCCGTCTGACAAAGCGTCTCCACACACGTTCGACACAGCGGAAACAATAATTTATTGTGAAGCCTCACCGGTAAAACAGGATGAAAGAGATTTCTCGGCGGCAATACCTCACACATTATGAGACCGTCAACTTTGCCGATGTCATTGTTGTGTCCGACGATTCGTGCACATTCAGCCTCACCGACGTAGAGTTTCGGATGACCAACGGGATAACGACCGTATTTACAAATATACGGATACAGCGAGCAGACATCTACATACTTGATTTTTTCACCAGGACCAACATTGTATGATTTTACCGTGTTACCTGTTCTACCGCCAAAAAATGCGTCGCGCGGATTCAGGGGTACGTGCCAAGATCTCGTAAGCTCGTTTATGCGTGCATCCATATTAGCATTTTCGCAGCGTTCGCGATCAAAATCGCACTCCCATTTCTCGATCAGCCGATAACCGTGCTTCAAGATTTTTGACGAGACTCTGAGTGTTCTCTCGTACCGATCGTCTAAACTGCCCTCAGCATTCGTACACGGCAATTCCCGTCCGACTGTAAAGCAGCGAACACAGCCGTGGTAGTAGCATCCGTGAAACTGTAGCACAACTCTCTCACCGTTTCCTAATTCACAATAGCCGTCTACAAGCGGCCCCTCGGGCAACCTCTTTTCACGCGAATTAACAGAGTGCCGGATTGACCAGCCCGTCTCGTGCTCCATCCATGTGAGCCCCTGCGCTGCTTTCAAAGATTGCTTATTAGCTCGGCGATATCCACCAGAGGGTATGATGCCGACCGTTTGCTTTTTTAGAAATTGTTTGCGGTAAACGCGCATACACGAGGATGCTATCGTGACGCACTCGAGAAACGGGTCTGTCGAGCCACACTCGATGAACGACTTACGGAATGCAAGACATGCTAGTCGCAATATTTTTACATCCTGGCGACAGTATATGATTATTTCATGCTGGAAATCAAACACGTAATTTTGCTCTTTTTTCTCGTTATACCACTCTAAAAATGCTTTGCGCTCCCCGACACCCATCGAGTCTGGTGAGAAGCTCTCAACAGGCGGCATTTCCTCCACATAGTTTTGATTTTCAGCTCTATTAAACAAGTGGGGGAATGTGCCTTTTTCAATATTCCCGAGACTGTATGCTTTTGGCAGGGCGCTCAAAGCCATATGTAAATAATTTAAGCTATCGAGAAACTTTATGTGTGCAAATTTTATGAGAATTGCTTTCGAGCCGTTTAGAATTACACTTGGTGACTCGCGAAAATCTTTTCGCTCAACCAGGTGTTTCAAAATAAACTGCGCGTCAAATCCTTGTGCATTTTGTGCAATACACATAATACCACTGATATTTTGTCTGCGAGTTAGCAGCATGTCGACTAACTGTTTTACCGGGTCTTCTCTAAATATGTGCTCTCGCACGCCGCAAATATTACACGACTCGGAAATATCATTCTCTAAGCAGACGCTACACACCTGCTGTACCACACACAGATTCACAACGTGTATACGCGTGTTCTCGTCGCCCAAAACAGTCTCGGACTGTTGGGTCTCAAAATCGTAAAACACGTATAACGTGTGTTTTTTACCACTACCCCGACTGCCAGTCTGCTGATCTCTCGGCCCGGCAAGGGGCTGCATAAAACAAAAATGGCCAAGCGGTTTCGGTTGATTGCAAATTTTACAGTATATGACATCACACTGGTGGGTAGTCGCTGCATCACTACCACGAATCGTCCTACAGCATCGCGCACAACTTTTAAGGCTTGCGCATACCGTATGATTCTTATCGTACGATCCAGATTTCAGATGGTTAAGAAGACACGTTTAATTAAAAAATATTCTATTACAGTGCGCACACTCTGTGTGATTACCGACCTGATCACGCTCACACGGCGGTCTTTGCAGGCATCTTTGACACTTGCCAGGACATTTATGATTTTTCTCGTTCGTTATTTTTCTATTGCAGGGTATACAATACTCGCGACTACCGACTGCAGCTACCAAGTTTAAAATGGGCTGGTAATGTCGAGCATTTTCATAGTACATAATACGTAGAGTATATCTAGTCGCATTGCCAACATTATAAACATATTCGGCACCGTCGTATAGAGGTTTGGCACCTCGAGCAAACCCTTGAAACGTATACACGACTATAGCAACATCTAAACACGCGTAATACTCTTGGAATAACTTGATTTCTGGTAGTCCACAGCCAGTGTCGGGTATGGTAACTCTAGCACTATTAACACGTTTTAGCGTTCGCTCTTTTTGCAATTTACCAGTGCATTGTCTGATACTGTCCCACATTTTCTGTAAATGGCCCGTACGAATAACTCCGCGAATGGCGTATGTGTGTGCGCAAACAAGAGCCCGCGGTAGACAGAGGTTTAT
>JACCIB010000612.1:0-114857 GCA_018906965.1 Philotrypesis tridentata
GTTTTGTTCTCGGGAGGCCCAAAATTTTACGCGTATCGTGTACGTAAAGCCGATGGTTCGGTTCACGATGTGTGTAAAATTAAGGGTTTCAGACAAAATTATCTGACAAGCGAAATCATTAATTTTAATACTGTTGTACAAATGGTCGAAAATTATAATGCAAAAAATTTTAATAATGTAAAACAACCAATTGATAGTAAAAAGCAATTGTGTTGCGACGAACGGCGCTTCATGAAATTGTATCTGTAAATGAAGAGAAAAAATGTTCGATTGTTTTGCGAAAGAGATGGTTCAAATCTGCGAAGCGTTCTTATCCTTTTGGTTATAAAAAAATAAATAAATTTTATGTATAATTATTTTTAATGTAAAAATTGTATGTTTGTTTTAAATATTTTTTACTGAAATAAATTTGTATAAAAAAGAGTATTTTGCTTTACTATTTTCAGACGATGCGGACAATAACGCTATTCGCGTTGTCAATGACTATGTGATACAGAAAAGCGATGATATGAAGGTGCAAGACCGCATAACAGTGTTTAAATTTAAACCGCTACCACGTAACGTCGACCCTAGCGAATGGATAGATCAAGCTTTTCAGGAGATTGTAGAGCATTTAAAAAAATATGCTAAAAAACCAACAGATAAAATCGGGGTGACTGTTAATTGCGCGAGTTTTGTAAATGGTAAAATGTGGGTGTCTGTTAGATTCGTTAAAGAATTAAAGTTTGAGGATGTAATGGATATTTTCAAAAAAGTTAGGCAGAGTAAAAAAAGCGTTGCGATAGACGAAGCGTTGGAATTTAAAACTACATATATTGACATGGATGATTAATACAAATTATTTTTTTATGTACAAAAATTTATTTACTAATAACATTTTATTAAAAAAGAATATTTTTCTATTTACCGTCTTTGATTAATTTACACATATACACACTAATAAATTTGTTGTTGTTGCTGTTGCTCTTCCATATATTCTATATCTAAAATATCTACAGTCTTCAATGGTTTGTCGCGCGTAAAAATTGGGTGGCGAAGGCCTCGGGCGTCGTGCACCGCGACATTGAAAGCAGGTAAGATGAGATTCACGTGCACAGCAGAGAGGCCTATGCTGACGAGCAAGATGTAGGCAGAATTCGGTAAGAAGCCTTTATTAGTGAAAATGCCACGAAGACTGTAGCCGTCCGTAACGCGCTTGAATATCTTGCACGCAGTGTCGGTCCAACGCCCGCCGTGCGCAGCATGGGGCCCAGTACAGGCTAGAGCACACAAGATGGCTCGGGGCGGCAGTGTGAGAAATTCTTCTTCAAGTTCGTATATCCCCATCGTTTCGTGTAAACTCGAGATCTCGTAATGCTCTCCCGTATCGAAAGCCAGACACTTGCGTGTATCTTGTTTTACTATGCAGCGCACTGGTTTTCCAGATACTCGTAAAGCAATCATCATCTTTGGCTACATAAAAAAACATGAAAATTATTTTTCACGCGATAATGAATTGTCGTAAAAGTTGCAGTTTTAATATTTTAATTCATGTCTTGATAATTTCTTTATGAGGGGAACACCTGTATCTTCTGTTTGTAACATCCCCGTAACTGGGCAATAGTAGTACATGCGTAAAATGTTGAAGAAGTCTGTCATATCAGACTCTAGCCGTGCGTACCTATCATCCTCTTCGATAAGTTGCATGTAAAAGGACGAGGGTGTGTTGAAACAAGAAAGCCGTAGATCCTTGTCTTGATGTAAAAGTGTATCGATGTTACGATAACCGATGTTGAGAAGAGAGACGGAAGCCATTTTTTTTTCACGAGCGGTGGGGAACTGTCGAGGGTAGCCAGTGCTGCTTATAGTAAACAACTGAAAAGTTAATGAGAACGTCTCAGTCATCTCGAGTTACAAGCCCCCCGCTAAAAGAGTGGGGGGTGTGCGGCACGTGGCTCGACACTAGCACCACTAGCGGCTAAAGTAGCTTTAAAACAGACCGCTACTAGCCTTTTTTAAATTTCGACGCTAGCAAAACAAGCCCCCGCTCGCCGCGCCCCGGCAAAGCAGCTTGTCCCCGTACCGCCACCGCCGCCGCCGCCGCCGACTAAATATGCTTGATTCGGAAAAATTAATTTAGTTTAAATTTCGCTGTTGCCGTAGAATCATCGTCGCCGACATGGATACTCGTTGGTCTCATCCTTGGACGAGTATAATATGCGGTCCAACGTCTTGTGGAAAATCCTCTTTTATAAAACGTTTTTTAAATTTTCTCGATCAGATGGCCAACGTAAAATTTGATAGAATTTTGTTCTACTATGCAGAGTGGCAAGACGGTTACAAGAGCGAAAATTTTTTTAATAATGGTAAAACTATAGAGTTTCGCCAAGGTCTACCAAATCCCGAGGACTATTTAAACGATCCGCATCTGAAAAAGTTATTGATAATCGACGACTTGATGCGCGAAGCTTCGAATCACGTCATCGTGGATCTCTTTACGAAAGGCTCGCATCACAAGGGAATATCGGTATTTTTTATAACACAGAATCTGTTTCGCAGAATCAGGGAACGCATGCTCGAGATATAAGTCTCAACGCCTCGTACATTATACTGTTTAAAAATCCTCGAGACCGCGCACAGATCCAACATCTGGCTCGCCAAGTCTACCCCGAAGACCCAAAGTTTTTAAAAGAGGCGTATCAAGATGCAACTACGAAACCTTTTGGCTACTTGATGATTGACTGCAAACAGAGCACGCCGGATGAGTTTCGCTTCAGAACGGCCATTTTCCCCGACGACGAGCACCAAATTATTTACTTACCAAAGTATACGACTAGCTCTCTCGAACAATCTATTTAATGTAAAATAGCCAAACGCGAGGCGGTATTCTTCAGTCCTGAAACAACCATGCCGAGACGCACATCGTCGTCTACAGACGGCTCGGATAATAGTAAACCACCGTTTGAAAAAAAATATATCGCACTTTTGGACGCTCTCAGACATTCGGATAAAAATCAACGTATAGCTCTTTTAAAAGTCGCCGACAAAAAATTAATTAAATACATTTGCGAGTGTGCGTTAAACGTTTTGCGCGGTACAGTGTCGTTGAAAAATCATCAAAAAAGTAAACTGAAAAAACACAAAAACATTTTAAGAAAACTTGCCTCTAAAGCAAAAAATAAAAACTCGTGGAAAAGTAAAAAACGCGTCATTGTGCAAAAAGGTGGCAGTTTTCTTCCATTCTTATTGTCACCGATACTAGAGGGTGTACTGTCAATGTTCCGTTAAAATTATTTATAATGTCGAGTATAAAGAAAATGGTATTAATACCAAAGGAGTAGCTCGACAGAATACAGAGAGAGGCCAGCACACCCCATACTGTGACGGTAGCGGCAGCGGCTCCTACATCGGACCCTGTAGACACTAGCAGCACCCCCGCTGCGTTTGGGTCTACCCAGACTGCAGGAAATCATCTCACACGTTTGGACGATGAAATGAGAAAAATTCTCGATTCGAGAACGTACCCAAACGAGCAGGAACGTTTAAAAGATTATTTGAGTGTTTTACGACGATATTTATTCTTTGTAGAAGAAAAACGCAACGCCACTCGGGCTGTGGAAGCTGCAGACTCGGAGTCATTATCGGACGAGTTGATTATTCAAAGCGTTCCGACGGTTCACAAGAGAATCACGCAGTTGTTGTTGAACCACTTGAAGGCCCGCGGCGATCGCATAACCTGGAGTGCCACTGGTGTCGTAACTATCGACGGCGAGACCATTAAAAATTCAGACATTATCGACTTGATGAACGAGGCTGCGCGCTCGCGGAAAAAAAATCAAAGCCATCGGTAGAAAAGAGTTTGCTAAATTACTTCGCGATATCAACCTGCCAAAAGAATTTGTAGGAAACCCTGATTTGTGGAGTATCGGTGGCGCCGAGTCGTCGAGCAGAGACTGGAGCAAATTCAGCATCGACGACGAAGACGACGACGAGGCGAGGGACGATTTCAAGACACCGAAAAAACGTTTCAACGAAAGTGATTTTGATCGTCTTATGAATTCAAAGGTTACGCTTAGTAACCGCCGTGAAAATGTGCCTTCCACTTCTACACCTAAAAAACGATGGTTAAAAAGTCCGTGAACAAACGTTTGAAAAAACAATATTTTGATCCGAAGAAAGCAACAGCATTTTCTGGTGCAAGAAATTTGATTCGTAAAAATAAAAATAAAATTTCCCCCGATAAAATTAAAAAGTGGTTTACGAAACACGACGCTTACACTCTACACAAAACTATACGACGAAAATTTCCGCGGTTATTTTACAATGTGGAAGATATAGACCAAGTTTGGGAGGCCGATCTCATGCAGCTTACCTCTATAAAAAATCACAACGACGGAATAGGCTACATACTCGTTGTAATAGATGTTTTGTCTAAATTTGTGTGGGCTCAGCCCCTTCGCGACAAAACTGCGCTCGAAGTCACAAACGCATTCAGAAAAATTCTCAAAAACGATCGTCATCGAGCGCCACACACGCTGCAAACAGATCGTGGAAAAGAATTTGTCGGAAAAACGTTTCAAAAATTTCTCAAAGACAACGACATACATTTTCGAACTGTAAGCAACCCCGATGTAAAAGCCGCGGTTGTCGAGCGTTTCAACAGAACTCTGAAGGAGCGCATGTACAGATATTTTACGTACAAAAATACAAAGCGATATATTGACGTTTTACAACTACTGGTTGACGGTTACAACAATACTCTGCATTCTACGATTAAAATGGAACCGGCGAGTGTGACTTTATATAACGCACACAAAGCCCGAGATAATTTAGTTGCACGCGCGCTCTGAAACCAGCCTCGTCGAAAAAAATCAAAATATAAAGTAGGTGCACACGTGCGTATAAGTCGAGAAAAAAATATTTTCGAGAAAGGTGCTGAAAAATCTTGGAGCGAAGAAGTGTTTAAAATTACAAAAGTTTTGAGGCGGCAAGGTTTATTTATCTACAAACTCGTCGATCTACGAGGCGAGGATATAGAGGGTTTTTTCTATCCGGAAGAATTATCTGCTGTACATAAATCGCGTGTCGAGGAGCGCGAGTATAAAATTGACAAAATTTTGCGTTCGAAAGGACGTGGCAAAAATAAACAATATTTCGTAAGTTGGGTTGGATATCCGGATAAATTCAACTCGTGGATACCAGCTGCAGACTTGAAAAATATTTAAAAAAATGTATCAGACAAATTTCACGATAGTTCTCCCGAGCAACAGTAGTGCAAAGTATTTTCCAAATAATACGACTACGTGCTTCTCGACTCGCCTACCCAAAGAAATCGAACTCTACGGGCGGTGGGTCGTAGGCATATCGGAAATACACATTCCATGCACAACGCTGCATCTGCGGCACGAAGAGTGCTCTCTCAAGACGAGCGAGAAGGAGGAGCCTCGATACTTTCAGCACGGCACCTATCCCAACATACGAAGTCTTGTCGACACAATAAACGAGACTCTCGTATTGACGAGCAAAGATAAACTTTGCATGAAATTATTCTACAATGAAAGAGGTGGCTATGTGTCTGTCGGATTACTCACAAAAGATGGGCATACGAAAATGTGTAAAACACCCGAACTATCTCTCCCCGTACAGCGCGTACTCGGATTCGAGTTTGGTATAGAACCCACAGATATGAGCGAGCAGATTGACAATTATCAAATACGTTTCGTAGGTACACAGCCTGCGAGTTTTTCCAGAACAGTTCCGGATCAAATGTTTGTGTATAGCAATATATGCGAACCCTGCATAGTTGGCGACACTTTTGCACCGCTTCTGCGCATAGTCAATGTGGAGGCGAAAAGATTTCAATTCGGTAGTACTATGGTGAAAAGTTTCGACCCTGTACATTACGTTCCTGTGCTCGTAAACAGATTTCTAACGGTCGACATAGATATAAGGGACAACCTCGGCAAACCGATAGCATTCGAGTTTTGGACGTTGACTATTACGCTACACTTTAAAAAAGCAACGGTCTGAGTGATTTAAAAAAAATGAGTTTTTACACAGTTTACGATCAGTCGGGCTACGGAGGCCGCGGCATCAATCACGTATACGTTGGCTCGCCGCGCATGCGAGGCCATGGCCTAGGCTCGTGGTTTTCTGGAATATTTCGAAGTGCATTACCATTCCTCGCCAAGGGAGCTCGAGCCATCGGTAAAGAGGCTTTACGCACCGGCGTTAACGTTCTCGAGGATATGGGGGTGAAAACATATCGTTCAAAGATTCGCTTCGAAAACGCGCTAGCGAGTCTGGAGATAACCTAAAGAGGAAAGCTACCGAAAAATTATCAGAAATGATGCAAGGATCGGGGTATAAACGTCTGCGCGCGACGAGTTTGCCTCAGTCTCCATTCGCTCTCACCCCGCGGCGCATCGTTTCACCGCGTCGCAAGAAGTGTAATACATCGGGACAAAAAAAAAATCAAGAAACGTGTAACAAAGCGGCGCATAAAACCGTTGAAGCGCTTGACTCGAAAACGCAAGAGTAAGAAAGCAAAGAAAAATAGTCAAAAGAGGAGGAAGAAGGCAAGAAAAACTAAAACGCGTGATATTTTTGGATAATTGAGTGTTAACTGTGACAATGTCGTTTTTACATAGCCTCTCGGAGGCGTGCCTCAAGACCGAGCTCGATCTGTTTTCCCTACCCCCCACGCAAACGGCCATAGAATCGAGCAGATGGGTATCTTACAAACCCGTTTCGTCGTTGAGCGACGAGAGTCCGATAGAGTTTTGCATAAATTCTCAAAACGAGGATTATTTAGATCTCGCCCACACAATGATAAAAGTGAATGTCCAGATAACCCCTTTAACGGCGAGCACCGACAAACAAGTAGCCCCCGTCAACAACTTTCTACACTCGATATTCAACCAGGTTGACGTTTACTTGAATCAAAAACTCATCTCACCACCCAATAATGTATACCCGTACCGTGCGTATCTCGAAACTCTTTTGAATTACGGCCCCGCGGTAAAGCATTCTCATCTATCTACAGCCATGTGGTCGTCTGACACTGCAGGCCATATGGACGAGCAGCCCGGCGCTACTGACCCTAAGAATGCAGGGCTCGTGGCTAGGCAGGCATGTCTGTCGGAAGGCAAGCAATACGATCTTCTAGGACATCTCCACTGCGATATTATGAATCAAGATCGTTTTCTCATAAACGGTGTCGAAGTGCGATTGAGACTTGTGCGCTCGAAACCCGCGTTCTGTCTCATGAACGCATCGGCAACAGAATACAGCGTAAACATTTCGGAAGCCACTCTCCTCGTTCGACGTGTAAAAGTATCACCCGCTGTTTTAATAGCACACGCCAAGGCACTGTCGTCAGTGACGGCAAAATACCCCATCACGCGTGTAGAAGTAAAAACTTTTACTATGCACAGCGGCATAATCGGCGATTCTTTGGAAAATGTGATTCTCGGGCAATTACCTAAAAGAATGATTCTCGGCTTTGTCGATAATAAAGCCTTCAACGGTGAGCGAACGTTAAATCCGTTCAACTTTCAAAATTTTTCAATCAATTTTCTATCTCTGTACGTTGACGGTACGCAAATACCGAGCAAGCCGTTACAGCCGAAATTCGTCAAGAAAAATCCAATGTTTGTCGAGGCCTATCATACCTTGTTCTCGGGTACTGGAATACATTATATGAATGAAGGTAATGACATTGAAAGGACCGATTATCCCAATGGTTACTGTCTCTTTGCATTCGATCTCACACCCGATCTATCGGCTCATTACGCTGGGCATTGGAATCTCGTCAAAAGCGGATCCGTACGAGTCGAAGTTCGCTTCGATAAACCGCTAACTACAACTATAAACTGTATACTCTATGCAGAGTTTGACAACGTCTTAGAAATAGATGCCGCACGCCAAGTCGTAATAGATTATAACTCGTAAGTTTTACACCCTTCGAAAAACGAAACGATGAGAATGTGTGTGGAGGGGGGGGGGGAGCGGAGGCAAGAGAGTGTGCGACCGCATGCTGTGCATTAGTCGCTCCCGAAATCTATAAGCGACACGTGCTCCGCCTCTTTCGTCTACGAGTATGGAGAAAACAGACTACATAATAGACATACAGGCTTTTCACGACTGCAACGGGGATTTTCTTCCAAAAGAAATTGCCGTCTTGGGTGTGGATTGCAACTATCTCGCACATTGGCTAGTGAAACCCCCGTACGATTGCGGCAATCTGGCGAAAGGAATACTCGCCACAAACACATATCTGACCTGCTATCATCACGGCATTGAGTGTTTCGATGGCGAGTCCAATATAGACGACGTCTACAAAGTGCTTCGCGACGTGGCTCGAAGTGCTATGCGTATATATGTGCGCGGTGTACAAAAACAAAAATTACTCGAACGTATTTTAGGCAGACATATAATTAACGTGGAAGAGTTTGGCTGCTCAAGTTTTAAAAATCTCCCTCGCGTCAACGAACATTTTTGCTTTTTTCACGGAAGAAAAAGAGAATACTTTACCTGTGCTTTGGGGTACGTGTACAAGCTACGTTTGTGGATTATGCGCTCGCTATATACAACACACGAAGCAACTACAAATAACGACAAGCCCTCAAAAGATACTCCAGACGTCACAAAACTGGCAAAAGGTAAAGACAAAGAAGTAGTCGAGTGTGGCGACAAATTAAAAGAAACAAATATAAAAACGCCAGAGTCGTCGCAGCTTGCAACACCATCCACTGTTAGCGCTAGTAGCGGAGCGTACAGAAGTGCAGAGGACCCGCTCTACGATCACGTGATCGATGAACTCGCTACAGATTCTACAGAGTCTCAAAAACATACCATTGTCGACCGTGGGTGTCTTCCCTGCCAATCGGATTCCGTTTATGTTAACGAAACCTTGTGCACTTGTGGTTAATACCGATGACAGCAGCAAACCAGGTTCGCATTGGGTTGCAATCTACATCGACCTATCCGGCGAGGGAACTTTCTTTGACAGTTATGGACTCCCGCCGTCCGACCCAAATCACATCGATCGACTTAGACGAAATTGCCGTGTCTACGATTGGAGCATCCAGCAGTTGCAGAGCCTCGATTCTGACGTCTGCGGGCATTATTGTATTAGTTTCTTGTTTCACATGTCTCATGGTTACACTCTTTCTCATTTTCTTTCAAAATTTTCAACTGATACGCTTTTAAACGATAGCTTAGTTGTCGAACATGTAAATAGTATAAAGAAGCGTAAGCACAATTGTGTCAGATTCAAATGTCGCGAAAAAAGAGTGCTTTGTACAAGCGACCAAATTTGTAAACCGAAAAATCATGTGTGTATGGAATAGCTATAAATACCGTGTACAACTGTTCGCGACAGTCATTTCGCCAAGATGGGGCCTAATCAAAGCAAGCCAAACTACGCTCCGCTCATAAATGAAGGGGAGAAAAATGAAAAAAAAAATTCGTCATCCTCCTCCTCTTCGTCAAATTCACAGTGTAAAAAATATACAGAAAAATACTCTACAAATACAAATACAATACCTAACAAAGATGGTTATAAAAGATTTTGAAAATTGTACAATGTGCGAAACATGTAAAACGTCGTTGTAAAAAATATATATGTATACCATATTGTAACGGTTTTATGTACAATATACTCATGTGTATCTAAAAAAGTGTTATAGGGTTATAGGGTTATAGGGTTATAGCCTCATCCTGTCCCGACCTTTTTTTTAGAGTCTCGGAGACGTTTAACCCGCTTGACATATTACACCGATATATAGCGGTGTCAAATTTCACTTGAACTCGTTTGAAAAAAAACTTGGATGCTGTATGCAGATGTCAATTTCCCCACAATCGGCATCTTTTTATTTTAAAATATATTTCATGTGACAGCTGTTTCTAATTTGAAATACATTTTCCGGTCGCTTAAAGTATAGCAGATGCACGCACTTGTCGTGCGGGGGAGAAGACCAGCGACGAGCCGGGCTCCCCCTCGCCAACCTCCGCTCGCCTAGTTTCGGGACTCATATAGTATACATAGATATACTCGAGTGTAACGCCCTCCGTGTATAGATATAGTCCAATGCTTTTCCCGGACTTTGAAAATTTTCGTCTGCGCTCTCTCGGGCTCTCTCTGCGCAGGCGTCGTTTATACCGTACCTCTCGGCTTTTCCCGTTCCAGACACCCCCACTCTCTCTCTCTCTTTCGGGGAGGCTCTTATACATAGATATACTTGTGCAGCCTCCGCAAGGCAGAGCAATATAGATATACTCCAATGCTTTTTTCTCTTTTTCACCCACACACACCGCTTGTATTAAAATGGCTAATGTTTTTAATGCTAAGAAAAAAACTATATTAACAGCTCCGTATAG
This sequence comes from Philotrypesis tridentata, assembly GCA_018906965.1. Taxonomy (NCBI): domain Eukaryota; kingdom Metazoa; phylum Arthropoda; class Insecta; order Hymenoptera; family Pteromalidae; genus Philotrypesis; species Philotrypesis tridentata. The sequence continues at coordinate 10,363 of JACCIB010000612.1, forward strand.
TAGAATACAGTCAGTCCGCAACGAGCGATCAAGCGATTAACGCAACAAAATCAAAAATTTTCTTCAAAGTCTTTGTCGCACAAATAGCTGATACATGTACAATGGATCCGTGGAAAAAAAGCTACTCTTCTTCGGGAAAGAAAGGAGAGGAATATCAATCTCTTATCAAATCGGAACGCTTGAATGAAAAAACTTCTGTTTCGTACCAAGAAATGGCTGGTATGAATAATCACAAAGATTCGAAATCACAAAAATCTTGCTTTGAAGATTCATTCTCAAGTTATAGAAGTCGCCCAACAAAATCCAATACTGATTTAATTAGTTTCAAAGATTAAAATATTGTGTACATAAAAATTTTACAAAAATGTATATCAAAATTATCTGAAAAAAATATGTAAAACGATTGTAAACTAAACAATACTTTTTTTCTTGAATAAACGAAATTTTGTAAAAAAATATTCATTCTATTTCAATATTCACAACACCCAAAAATTCCTCTCGTACATATTAGACAAATGTACCAGATAGTCGCATCCGAGAGTTTTGTACGCGGGGTCGGGTTACGAGCTCCCCTCGGCAAGATCCGCTCGCCTAGTTACGGGACTCATATATACATAGATATACTAGGGTAGAACGCCCGCCCCTGTATAGATATAGTCCAAAGCTTTTCCCGGACTTTGAAAATTCTCACTTGTCGCGTGGCAGAAGACGCAGAGCGCATGCGTCGTTTATACCGTACCTATCGGCTGAGATTCGGCTCCAGACACCCCCACTCTCTCTGTTTCGGGACTTTGAAAATTTTCAGTTGCGCTCTACTCTCTCTCCCACGCATCTCTTGGCGCGAGGCAGTAGACGCAGAGCGCATGCGTCGTTTATACCGTACCTCTCGGACGATTTCAGCTCCAGACACCCCCCACTCTCTCTGTTTCGGGGCTCCTGACTAGAGTAGATGTCTGTATATATAGATATACTCGGGTATAACAGAGCTGCAGCTATGTATAGATATACTCTCACTATTTCGGGACTTTGAAAATTTCAGTTGCTCTCAACTCTCTCTCTCTCTCGCTCTCTCTCTCTCGCGCTCTCTCTCTCTCTCTCGCACCATCTGGCGCCCACGCACACTCTCAGCATCTCTTGGCACGTGGCAGAAGACGCAGAGCGCATGCGTCGTTTATACCGTACCTCTCGGACGATTTCAGCTCCAGACACCCCCACTCTCTCTGTTTCGGGGCTCCTGACTAGAGTAGATGTCTGTATATATAGATATACTCGGGTATAACAGACCTGCAGCTATGTATAGATATACTCTCTCTATTTCGGGACTTTGAAAATTTTCAGTTGCGCTCAACTCTCTCTCTCGCACCATCTGCCGCACACTCCAGCATCTCTCTCTCTCTCTCTCTCTCTCTCTCTCTCTCCCGGGCGGCGGCGACGGCGGCGGCGCGCGGGTCCAGCTCACCACCGCGGGGAGAGCTCCACCAGCGGGTGGCGCGCGGGTCCAGCTCACCTCCGCTACGGAGCGCTCCAGCGGGAGGGGGTGGCGGGTCCAGCTCACGCACGGACCGCGAGCTCCCTCCCCCCACCCGCTCGCGGCTCCCCCCACCACCCGGCTCGCGGCTGGCGCTCGCTGATTGGCTCGGGTATACCGTGCCTCACTGACGTCAGGGCTGGCGCCGCTAGGCCACGCCCACGACGGCGGGGTAGAGCGTGCCTCTACTACTAACGATGTATACCATCTTTAAACTATGCAAGGTTAACCAAATTAACTTGTTAATGAAACACCGTTTAAAAATCTCTGAATCGATTTTTCATTCTATATGTATTTATTACTGTCCTTGACGAATTGTTGAAGAATTCAAACTTAATCTTGCAATCATTCTAAGCTCATTTTTGGTTATTTGTATGTATGTTTTACAAACCTCTGTTAGTATTATCGGAAGATTGCAGGAAGTTGATTAAAAATAATTGTAACTATTATTACATATTAAAAAAATGTTATAAAATAAATTTCTATGACTCTAGTTGGAAAATAAATCAAGTTTAAGAGTTTTAAATTAATATTTATGTAGTTTACAGCTTTTAGTTTCAAATCTTTACTTAATTAAAATCTTTACTTAATTAAGAAATTCCATTGTTTTTTATTATTTGAGGCCATTGGTCTCACAGTTTAATATAATGATTTGAGTATTACGCATTATAGGATAATAGGACGATAAATTAACTATATTAAAAGTTTTATGATATTGATAATTACACTGACATTTAGTGGTTCATCGATTATCTATGATAGGACGGGGCGGCAAGTTTTTCCGTCAAAAAATTGCGTTCTACATGATAGAATTTGTTCCTGTTTTTTTTAAATGTATGTAAATCAACAGAATTTAAATCTCATATATAATTGTATATAATCGTCCTGGACATAGATTTTGAATCAAATAAGGATAGCAATACATTTACTGAATTACTAAGTAGAGTAGATTGTACATCCGCTCTCAGCTTCCATAAATAAATGAAAAAGTTTTCATGATGCGAAACAATCTTGTTAAATTACATAATAATTTTAGACAAACATGATATTACTACATATTATGGGCACATTTGTCATGTGATAATGTCATGTAAGAACATCATACCATTCTATTACATGTACAGAACGTGGCAGCAGTCGCAATTATTCAAAGTTTTAATTCTACCCGACTGTACCTTTTCACAGGCTATCCACCTTTTCACATGCTGCAATTGGATTGAGTGTTTATATGAACACATATATTTATAATCCTTCTCCCCTTTTAAACGCTTATTTATTTATTTCAAATCGATTACTTTTTATAAAAGAACTTGCCAGTTTATTTATTGATATCATAACTTTCTTTTGTTAAAATTAAAATTGAAATTTATGTAAAATTGAAGGTATAGAAGAAGTAACCGTAAAGAAATGGTAGTCTGTCCAACATACCCTTAACGTAAAAATGTTTGTGTTCACATTTTCATAGATAAATGAACGTTTCGGATAATTTAATCGGTTATTTATTTATTTGAAAACAATTATTTTTTATAGCAAAAAACTTGCCAATTTATTTATTGATATCATAACCTTCTTTTCTTAATATTAAAATGAGAATTTATGTCAAATCGAAGGTATAGATAATCGAATGAGAAGTGACACTAAAGAAATGGTAATCTGTCCAACAGACCCTTAACGCGAAGATGGTTACACGTTCATATTTTCATACATGAGAGTTTCGGATTTTTTAGCTTAATGTATAAGCATCATGATTTGAGTGATTGTGATTAACTCATTGCAGAGGTAAAAGAAGACATTCATCCTAACATAATTATTTGTTTTCCAACTTGATCTATAAGTATCACATATTCTTCCAGTATTTGTGTTCGATCACTTATTCACAAGAGGAAAGAAGATATATTATTTGTTGATCTGACGATTATAATATCAACACGTCTTAAGAGTATGCAGTAAAGCTACTAGTATTTTGTCTATATAAGTGTTATCAAGATCTTTAATTTCCATAATTAAATAACTGTATAGAATACAGCATTTATAATTTCGACTACATAAGAGTTGTCGAAGTTTGAAAATTAAAGTTGAATTTTAGAGTAAGCTCTAAGAATTTTTATTTGGTCTGTATGAATGTTAATAAAAGTTTGGTTTTGTCTGCATAAGTGTTATGAAGAGTTTTTTTTACATTAAGGTTATCAAGAGTTGTAAAATTAATCTTTAATTTTTACATGAAGAAACGACCTTATACTTGCCAGGCTTTTACCTTGAAAAGGTTTGTTTAGGGGGAGGAGAGATTTCACTACTTTTAAAAGGTATATAATATGTAAATTACAAAGAATAGTTAACATCAACTAAATAAGTAATAAATTTAAAATATTAATGTACATTTGCTCATGGATTATTGTAATAATAATAATAATTATTTTTTAGACACTATCTGTAGAGTAAATAGTTTTTTTAGATCATTATTATTTACCAAGAAATCTATCTTTTCCACACCACCCTCCAGGTAAATAGAATAGCGCGTTTTTTTCCTTTATTGACACTAAATTTTATATTAAGTTCCATAATGATTTGTTTCGCAAATATACATCAAAGAAATCTGTACTTCTAAAATTATTGCTAATTAATTAACTGATAACTGCTTTCTTGAAAGCATTTGTACGTTACGTATACTATTGTCATGCAGAACATGAGTTATATAGAATTTTAATATTTATACAAGTTTACATCGTATCCTTCACAATTGTTTAATCTATATTATAGAATAATGCAAATAATATTTAGAATAAAAGGAAGTATATGTAAGTTAGTTTCCAATATCCCTATGATTCTTTATGATAGACGTATTATCATTTTTAATGCCACCCACCTAATTCGGTAAACGTTTAGAAAACTGTAATCGAATTCAAACTTTATGAAAACCTGTAAAAAATAGTGTCAGTAAAGTTGTGGTATCCCCTGTATGACTTTCACATAAATACTTACACGGTTGACATCATAAATTTAGTGTCAATATTGAATAGTGTCATTTAGCAAACAAGTTATAGTTTATTAAATATATTCTAAATTGAGTTCTATTGAGTTCTATTGAGTTCTATTCTAAATTGAATTGAGTCATTTAGCAAACAAGTTATAGTTTATTAAATATATTCTAAATTTATAGCTTTTAAGGTAAGATGTATTTAAAGCAATCAGCTACTAACGTAGTGTTTATTTATGAACTACAATATATACACTAGAGTGACCTAACCAGGCATGGCAAAAAAATTCCATTCCGTTATGATCTGTTGAATGTATATAGATAATATAAATTGTCAAGCCAGTCACTTAGAGGGATAATCTAAAAATTTTCCAGTTGATACGGCTCAGCAGTTTTGAATTATTGAATTTTGAAATTTCTAATCTCTGATTATCTCAATACTGCTAAACTATACCATCTTCAAAATTCTTATACTATCCCTCTAAGTAGTGGGCTTGAAAACTTGTATGATCTTTTTACCTTTTAGGAAAAGAGACGCTCAACCCACATTCTGGAAACTGCCTGAACTCTGGCATTCTGAAAATTAAAAATAACTATTTTTGAATTGAGCAAATCAATCAGAGGGATAGCATATGAAATTTAAAGTTAATCGTCTAGACCAATTTTTAGCTCTTCGATTTTGAATGCCTTATATGATGATTATTTTGAAATTGGTCTATATGGTAAACTTCAAATTTCTCATGATATCCCTCTGATTGGTATGTTTAACGAAAACTTAGTTATTTTTCATTTTCAGAGTGACCAAAATGCTTCTGAGTGATTCTACGTGTAAACCTTTTAAGCCTCAAAAACAAGTGTTCAACTTGATCGATCATCAATATCGAAGACACAAACATTTGAAAAGATAGCTTAAGGGGTTGGGTTATGACAGTGTTAAAATTTCCAAAAAATCAATGTTTTTTTATTTGCTTTTTTTGTAGCAAATTTAACATAGAATATGCTCCCGAAAGTCGTTTTTCGATACAAAATTTTTTTTAAAAATTATAGGCATAATACTAAAAAAAAATTCATGATTTTCCAAAATTGCATATTTTTCGATAAATACAATTTTTATGCTTTGAAAGTGTTTTTATTGAAAAAGTATATAATATTTAATATATATCATCACGTTTCTAAAAGAGGAAGACACATTGGAATGTGTATTCCAATGTACGACGCATTCTGAAAATTTTAAATTTGGCGGTTATCGACGGAGGTGAATGCCTATACACAGTGAATGGTACTTTAGCCAGAATCCTGTTTTACCATTCTACTTGCAGGTTATTGAAGTTTTTATTTAATAATAAACAGTGACTTTATTTGAGTTTAACTAAATAATATTGAGATCGGTTTTTCAGTTAAGATTTTAGTTATAACCTAATAATTTTAACTGAAAATTGCTCTAGTATTTTATTTAGTTTAAAATCAAGTTTTTTGCACGTGAAGTGTACTAGTGAAAATTCAAGATTTGTTAAAAAAAACAAGATGAGTGGTTCAAGAAATAGAAATCCAGGCTCATATGCACATGGAAAGCGCAGGTTTGGAAGAAAGAAGAGGAGGCAACAGAGATTTTTTGGAGATCAACCATCGTCAACCTCCATCCCTTCAAGAAATGAAGCATCGCCTGAAGCAGTTCCTTCAACATCTACTGCAGAAGCCCCACCAGAGAGAGAAACGCTTCCTTCAACATCTGCTACAAGACCTCCAAACAGAATCCCTCCGGAACCATCAACATCAGGTACAGCAGCTACGCAACCAGAAATTGCACAGCCAGAAATTCCTGTTTCGAGATCAAGACAAAAATTAAAATCAAGTTATGTACAAGCTGGTCCTATTCAGTATAGAATATTTGACACTTCGTTACTTTTACCAGGATTACAGGAATTCCTGGCTTGCAAAAATTGTGGCGGTGATATTACTTTCAATGAAGTTAATATCAGAGGCCTTGGTAGCAAGCTATCTATTACTTGCACCAACTGCTATAAAGTTGCATTCATAGACTCGAGTAGACAAATTGGCACTAAACAAAATGCCTTTGAAATAAATAAAAGAGTAGTGTTAGGAATGCGAGCTCTTGGTCATGGACACACTGGTTTAAAAACCTTTTGTGGAATCATGGATTTTTTACCACCAGTTGCTCATAGTTATTTTGGAAACATCAATCATGAATTGAAAATTTCGAGTAAAAAAGTAGCTATTGAGTCTATGAAAGCAGCTGCGCAAGAAGGTTGCAGTAGTAGCACAGGTGAGACTCAAGAGAATGGCTGTGACACTGTATCTGGTGACGGATCTTGGAGGAAGCGAGGATTTTCTTCCCTTCAAGGAGTATCAGCATTGATCCGCAACGATACTGGCAAAGTGATTGATGTTGCACCGAAGCAATCATTTTGCAAGGCTTGTGATGCGCATCAAGAGAAGGACACTGAAGAGTACAGAGAGTGGTTTGAAGCACATCAAGACCAGTGCTCGGCCAATCATCAAGGAAGTTCTGGAAAAATGGAAGTAGATGGCATCGTGGAAATGTTCAGAAGATCAGAGGCAAACCATGGAATCAAGTATAAGAACTACATAGGAGATGGTGACTCGAAAGTATTCAAGGCTCTCTGCGATGCCAAGCCTTATGGAGAAGATTTTGTCATCAAGAAGAAGGAATGTGTTGGCCATGTACAGAAGAGGATGGGGCGAGATTGAGAAATCTGAAGAAGAGTTTGGCTGGCCAAAAACTATCTGATGGTCTAGGCATTGGTGGGAAGAACCGTCTTACAGCTCAAAGAGTCGACCAGCTGACTCAGTATTATGGCAATGCCATCAGAGGCCATCATCGTTCTGTTGAAGAAATGTCCAATGCCATCTGGGCGACATTTTACCATAAAGGATCAACAGACAAGGAGCCAAGACATCACCTTTGCCCGCCAGGACCAGACAGTTGGTGTAAATGGCAAGTAGCCAAAGCCAAAAAGAAACTTAAAACTTTTCACCACCGAGATAGTATTCCTGGGGCCATCATGGATGCAATCAAGCCAATTTACCAGGACTTGACACAAGCTGATTTACTGGAGAGATGCGTTGGAGGCTTCACACAGAACAGCAATGAAAGCTTCAATCAATCCATTTGGAAGCTCGTGCCCAAGGAAAGTTTCAGTGGCCTCGCAGTCTTGGAGATTGGCATTTACATCGCAGTTGCTTCCTTCAACGATGGAAAAGCAGGAATACTTGAGGTGATGAAGGGCTTTAACGTTAATCCAGGACTTTCTGCAGTAGACTGGGCAAAGAGTGCTGATGAACAGCGTCTCTTTTGGTCAGATAAGAGAGCACTGGAATCCACTCTAGAAGCTCGAAAAGCTAAGAGAAGGAGAAATAATCCAGATGATGATTCCTACTCAGCTAGAGCACACTGATTTCACAAACAAACATTTTCACACATACCCTATACAACACTCCTAACCAAACACTGAAACTAGCATGAACACTACAAGCTTCACATCACTTCAACAACACATACACTCACATTGCACAAAATCTGCTGAAAATTTGTTCAGAGAGTAGCTAGCAGCTTTTTTAGTTTTTTTTATGTGCATTTTTTGCACATGCACATGAGCATCTAAGTCTAATTTAGTCTGCTGCTAGCTCAACAGCTGATCAGCTGTTCTCTGACCTACTTTTCACAAATCACATCTGGACAAATATCCTTCTAGCTTCTAGTGTGCATTTCTTCTGCTCTTTTTACTACATCACTACATGGATGATCAATGGCATTTGTGAGTATATTTTCATGTTTATGAATTTTTTTTTAAAAACAGTTTAAAAATACTTCAACTCAAAGTATGTTAAATAATTTTTTACATAAATTTTCCATACTTTGAGTTTGAATTATAGAAACATTTAAAAATGTGTAAATTTAATTTTTTAACCTATTTTCAATTTTTGTTTCAGCAGACATAAGCTTCCATAAAGAAGCTTTTTGTAAGGACCTACTCTCCAGACACCATCCTCAGATGACTACTTTTGGATAATATTAGGTCTAGACGCTGAAAACTATTTGTAAGTACATTTTATTTGATTAAATATTAAGTAAAACTTTAAATGCCTTTTACTCAAAATTAGTTTTTTCATGACTTTTTTTCACTTGCCGCAGGTTTTCTCAGGAACGGGTCAACCAATTGGGCTCAAATTTTGGAGAAACCTTTGGAATAGGTTTCTCCACAAACTGAGTGGAGCAGAATTATCAAAGATAAGTCACAAGTGAATGTTACGTATGGTTACATATGTAACATTCACTATAATTACTAATATTATCAATATAAGTATAACTAATTGTATTAATTTTGTGTTTTTTAGAAATCTGTTCCACTCAGTTTGTGAGGACACTCATAAGGAACATTTTCCTCTTTGTTTCATCAAGATTGATGGTACGGTTCATCCAGAAGGTTGCGGCAAGTCCAGAAAAATGATGAAAATCATGTTTTTTGGTAAGTAAATACCTTGAATTGTTATCAAGTATTACACTCACTTAATGCAAATTTCTAGTGCATAAAAGTGGTGTATAATACTTATATTTTGAAGGAAAAATATAATTTTTGGAGCACTTACATATATATTAATTTTTTATGATACTAATAATTTTGTTTTTTTTTCAGGATTTAACACTGTCATAACCCCTTAACTCATTATAAAAGAACCTGTGAAAGTCCCAGAATATCACAGGTCTTGGTTTCTCTGTGAGAAATAAATATAACAGCTCATTAATTAAAAAGCACAAGTTTATTAAAAATGACTTGCTAAAAAAATGTAGGTAAAACAGTGAAATATTAGCGTAATCCAGAGAAATTTTGTTGCACGACATTATAAAAATACTATAGAATATCCGTATACATTCAGTTTTAACATTTACAATAATTAAAATCAACTAATCAAGATTTTATACTTTGAAAAGCGCACCCGGGTGCCATATACTCCATATGTATTAGTTTCAAGGATGTTTGACTTATATAAAAGTCAATAAACCATTAATTATAATCAATACATCCATGCTCATTAATCATTTTTATTTAGTTTCATTTAAAAATAAATTTTAAAAAATATTTTTGAAGACACAAACCACAATTGTAGAAACTTTCTTGCGTGGAAGATTGAATATAATCGTAACACTCAACCAACTTGTCACATCACAAGAAAATTATATAAACAGGAAATTCTGTATAAACTTTCTTTGATTCTTGGACGATGAAAATACAACACTTTCAATAGCTTCTCATCAGGATCCCTTTCGACGAATAGCCTGAGAGTCTACCTCCCAGGAGACGATAGGAAAAGTTATGAATTATTCATATACACTTAAACAACTTAGAAACTTTCATGCATGAGCGATGCATATTCTTGACACTTCACTAGCTTCTCACAATACAAGACAATTTTTTCCTTATACTGAATATTCTCTATCTTGAAACTTTCTTCGATTCTTGAACCAAGAAAATAGAACACACTAGCTATTTGTAAGGATCCCTTTCGACGTATAGCCTGAGAGTCTACCTCCCAGGAGACGATAGGAAAAGTTATGAATTATTCATATACACGTAAACAACTTAGAAACTTTCATGCATGAGCGATGCATATTCTTGACACTTCACTAGCTTCTCACAATACAAGACAATTTTTTCCTTATACTGAATATTCTCTATCTTGAAACTTTCTTCGATTCTTGAACCAAGAAAATAGAACACACTAGCTATTTGTAAGGATCCCTTTCGACGTATAGCCTCAGAGTCTATCTCCCAGGAGACGATAGGAAAAGTTAACATAAGCACTTCCACAATTGTAGAAACTTCCTTGCGTGGAAGATTGAATATAATCGTAACACTCAACCAACTTGTCACATCACAAGAAAATTATATAAACAGGAAATTCTGTATAAATTTTCTTTGATTCTTGAACGATGAAAATACAACACTTTTACTAGCTTCTCATCAGGATCCCTTTCGACATACAGCCTGAGAGTCTACCTCCCAGGAGACGATAGGAAAAGTTATGAATTATTCATATACACTTAAACAACTTAGAAACTTTCATGCATGAGCGATGCATATTCTTGACACTTCACTAGCTTCTCACAATACAAGACAATTTTTTCCTTATACTGAATATTCTCTATCTTGAAACTTTCTTCGATTCTTGAACCAAGAAAATAGATCACACTAGCTATTTGTAAGGATCCCTTTCGACGTATAGCCTGAGAGTCTACCGCCCAGGAGACGATAGGAAAAGTTATGAATTATTCATATACACTTAAACAACTTAGAAACTTTCATGCATGAGCGATGCATATTCTTGACACTTCACTAGCTTCTCACAATACAAGACAATTTTTTCCTTATACTGAATATTCTCTATCTTGAAACTTTCTTCGATTCTTGAACGATGAAAATACAACACTTTTACTAGCTTCTCATCAGGATCCCTTTCGACATACAGCCTGAGAGTCTACCTCCCAGGAGAGGATAGGAAAAGTTATGAATTATTCATATACACGTAAACAACTTAGAAACTTTCATGCATGAGCGATGCATATTCTTGACACTTCACTAGCTTCTCACAATACAAGACAATTTTTTCCTTATACTGAATATTCTCTATGTTAAAACTTTCTTCGATTCTTGAATCAAGACAATAAAACACACTAGCTATTTGTAAGGATCCCTTTCGATGTATAGCCTGAGAGTCTATCTCCCAGGAGACGATAGGAACATTTAATAATTGTTCATAAGCACTTCCACAATTGTAGAAACTTTCTTGCGTGGAAGATTGAATATAATCCTAACACTTAACCAACTTGTCACATCACAAGAAAATTATATAAACTGGAAATTCTGTATAAATTTTCTTTGATTCTTGGATGATGAAAATACAATACTGTCACTAGCTTCTCATCAGGATCCCTTTCGACGAATAGCCTGAGAGTCTACCTCCCTGGAGACGATAGAAAAAATTACACATCCACTTCAAGAATGTAGAAACTTGCTTGAAAGGTGAACCCAGGAGACGATAGAAAAAGTTACATATTCACTTCAACAACGTAAACTTTCTTGAAAGATGAATTCTTAACACTTTACTAGCTGCCACATCACAGAATAGTTATTTTTTTATATAATCTAATAGTAAAAAAACCTGAAAAATAAAAGGATATATTTTAACAAAGAATCAGTTCATGAATCTTTCATGTATTGTATATTTAAAAAAAAAGTACAACTAAATACTTATCTAATTTGAGGCTATTAGTCTTGTTTGTGAAAATTTTTCATAATTATATCTGTCAGTTTTTAAATATTTCATCAAACCCAGCTTTATAAATTGCATATTATGTTGAAAATAAAATCACTTTGGTACTTTATTTTGTACAATACTTATTTTTCTTTAACACTGCATATGTGTTATTGTATTGAAAAATCAAAAAATGTGAATACACTATCGTCTGCTCTTCTGTACACTTGATGAACTGTATAGATGCAAGCAATAGTATACGTAGAGCTGACGTCACGAACTATGACGTACTTCCGGGGAGAACATTTTTCGCCACGGGAGTAGAATTTTCGCGTTGAAGAATTCGTGACCCCGAACCTTCATTTCATAATATCTTTTGATAGAAGCCATTTCACAATATATGATCCTGAAGTGATTTTGCTAGTTTTATTCCAAGCTTTCATTTGAGTGCTCATAAGTGAGAAACAAAGCTCTTAATGCGAAGAAAACCGAATGTCACATCTCCAACAGGGCCTATGAAACGTATATAGGGTCTGGCTATAGCGCCCGACGGCGGCGTATGTACTGACGTACCTTATACTTGCCATCGAGGCGCTACCGCGCCCCTTGACTTCAGGCTAGCCGCTAGACATACCTATAGTACGAAAGTGGGTTGGTACCAAATTATAGGGTTATAGCTAGGGATCCCTATAACGAAGCTATAAAGTATTAGTCTACTGCTGGTTTCTGATAGCTAATAACCTCCATCTGGGTTCTCCAAGTTTATCATAATAATTATGTTATTTAAAACGCGCTCAAATCCCGTAAAAGTCATAGTACGTGTGTGCAAAATAGTGTTTAATCCAGAACTATAAAAAGTTCCAAGTGCAAAAATGCACGGATAAAAAGATGGCATGATGATCAAAATATGCTATTAACGGATATCACTTTCTCAGATGAGTATATTTCAATTATTATTAATGAAATTAATTTTACCATTACAGAACTTGATTCTTTGTTTTAAAATACATTATTCTTTTTGTTACAGGTGAAATTAGCATTAAAAAACAGTATATAAACAGCATCAGACTTGAATGAACAAGCGTTATTTATCACTGTAAGTACTATTTTGGAATATATTGAAGGACTTTGATTTGTTAGTTAAATAAAATAAAATGAGTAACATATGCATTACTCATAAAATAAATATATATTCTTTTTCTGATAGAAAATGATATAAAAATTGTTAAAATGTTTCATAATCTTCTAAAGTAATATATGTATTGCCCTATTATGTTATGTTATAGTTGGCTTCTCGTTATAAATCAAATCCATTTATAAATATACGGTTCATACTGGTTATATTTTGCATGAAATCATAATTTTTTAATTAAAATCTTTGATAATCTGTTATGCTAATACATATGTTTTCTCTATTTAACGTATACCAGAAAAAAATTGTGCGCTTACTATGAAATATAAAAATTAGCTGTTATAAAATTAATGAATTATTTAAAAATGTATTTATTTCTGTAGAAATAGATGGAAAGTGCATAGCATATAAATGTACGATTAATACTGGTAATATTTTGTATTAAATTATTATAATTTTCAAATTAAATCTTTGATAACTTGCTATACTAATATATATGCTCGTTTATTTAATGTATATCAGACAAAAATTATGGTATAATATAAAAATAGCTAATATAAAATGAATTATTATTTAAAAATGCTTTTTTCCATAGAAATAGATGGGAAGCACATCCCAAAATCAGCTTTTGCTCGAAGAAAAATTTATTGTCGAAATGAAAAATTTGAAACATCAGAGACGGAGTTTGTCTCCATCAAAATCCAGATTTTGTACGGCAATGGAAAATCATTTTCATGGATTAATTTTGTATATCTCTCCAAAATACAATAATTATTTAAGTTATTTATATGTACATAACATACATACATTTTATTACACATAACATATGACATTACACGTATTTTTATTGAAATTTTTAGGTGATTAAAAAAATCTTATATGTATGCTATATTCAAAAGCGCTTTCTGGAGGAACTACAAATTAATGAAATTTAAACAAAAATTATAAATTTAATCCGTTTATGAACTTTGACCCTCTGTAATTTAACTTATAGTTCATGATAAAAAAAATTTAACAAAATTCATGAGACCTAAGACATTTTCTAGATCAATTTCCAATAATTTTTTGATAGATAAAAATTTTTTGAAAATTATACAGAGAATCACCATACATATGTGTATATATATATATATATATGTAATCACTACATACACACACACACACACATATATATATAGATATGTATGGTGATTCTCTGTATAATTTCCAAAAATTTTATAAATTTTCAAATTTTTTTACACACACATATATATATATAAATATATATATGTATATATATATTCTTCATATAAAATTTAAAGTTATTACAACTCTTGATAACCTTAATGTAACAAAAATTCTAATATTATATACCTTTTAAAAGTAGTGAAATCTGCCCCCCTCCCCCCCCCCCCAAACAAACCTTTTCAAGGTAAAAGGCTGGCAAGTATAAGGTTGTTTCTTCCTGTAAAAATTAAAAATTAATTTTACAACTCTTAATAATCTTAATGTAACAAAAATTTGAACTCTTGATAACACTTATGCAGACAAAACCAAACTCTCATTAACACTCATACTGAAAAAAAAAATTCTAAGAGCTTACTCTAAAATTAAACTTTAATTTTCAAACTTCGACAACTCTAATGTGGCCGAAATTATGTGCTTTATCCTATACAGTTATTAAATTAAGTAAATTAAAGATCTTGATAACACTTATTTAGACAAAATACTAGCAGCTTCACTGCATGCTGTTAAGAGGTGTTGATAATAAAGTCATCAGATCAATAAATGATATATCTTCTTTCCCCTTGTGAATAAGTGATTGAAACACAAACACTGGAAGAATATATGATGTTTATAGATCAAGTTTGAAGACAAATAATTATGTTAGGACGCATGTCTTCGAACCTCGTAAATGAGTTAATCACCAGCACTAAAATCATGATGCTTATACCTTAAGCTAAATAATCCGAAACTCTCATGGATGAAAATATGAACGTGTAATACCATCTTCGCATTATCGTCTCCTTCGATTTCATCTATACCTTCGATTTTATAAAAATTCCCATTTTAATTTTAAGAAAAGAAAGTTATGATATCAATAAATAAATTGGCAAGTTTGTTGTTATAAAATTAATCGTTTTGAAATAAATAAATAACCATTCAAATTGAGGAAGGATTATAAATATGTATGTATTCATATAAACACTCGACCAAAGCATGTGAAACGTAGATAGCCTGAACGGCAAATGGGGCGTTGCGTGCCCGGTCCCAAACATTCGCATAACATGCAGCCATTTCGGGATTATTCCAAGTTTCAATTGTTACCGATTGTACATGTGATAAAATCGTATTATGTTCTTATATGATATATTATCACACGATAAATGTGCTCATAATGTGTCATAATATCATGTGTTTGTCCAAATTTATCACGTAATATAACGGAATTGTCTCGCATCATAAAAAATCATAATTTTTAAACTAATTAATGTCTATTATTTCCATTACCTGTTGTTATTTATGGAAGCAACAAGCGAATGTACAATCTACTCTAGTTAGTAATTGGGAAAACAAGTTACTATTTCCTTATTGCATTAAATCTATAGCATATATGTCAAGGACGATCATCTACAATGAAATATGAGATTTAAATATTCTGTTCATATAAAAAATCGATACCAGATTTTTTTTAATAAAACAGGAACAAATTCTAGCATGTAGAACGCAATTTTTTTATGGAAAAACTTGCCGTCCCGTCCTATCATAGATAATCGATGAATTACAAAATATCAGTGTAATCAACTAGATGACAAAATATTTAATTATAATTAACTTATCTTCCTATTATCCTATAATCGCTACTACACAAAATATTTATGTTAAACTGTGAAAACAATGGCCTCAAATGATAGCAGAAATTCTATTTTTTAGTTAAGTATACATTTAAATTTAAAAATAATCTATAAGCAGCATAAATATTAATTTATTATTTTTAGCTTCACTAATAGAAATTGACTTTATACCATTTTTTAATACACTATAATAGTTTAAATTATTTTTTATCAACTTCCTGTTATCTTTTGAAAATAGTAACTTAATTTTGTGATAAAATACATACAAATAATGAAATTTTGACGTTAGAATTATTAGGAAATTATATTTCGATTCTTCAAATATTGATGAAAAATTGTAGGAAACACATTCTAAATGAAGTATCAGTTATTTGAGAGAGATATAATTTGATGACCACATCCATCATTGTCTATGATAGGACGGGACGGCAAGTTTTTCCATAAAAAAATTGCGTTCTACATGCTAGAATTTGTTCCTGTTTTATTAAAAAAAATCTGTGATCGATTTTTTATATGAACAGAATATTTAAATCTCATATTTCATTGTAGATGATCGTCCTTGACATATATGCTATAGATTTAATGCAATAAGGAAATAGTAACTTATTTTCCCAATTACCAACTAGAGTAGATTGTACATTCGCTTGTTGCTTCCATAAATAACAACAGGTAAAGGAAATAATAGACATTAATTAGTTTAAAAATTATGATTTTTTATGATGCGAGACAATTCCGTTATATTACGTGATAAATTTGGACAAACACATGATATTATGACACATTATGAGCACATTTATCGTGTGATAATATATCATATAAGAACATAATACGATTTTATCACATGTACAATCGGTAACAATTGAAACTTGGAATAATCCCGAAATGGCTCCATATTATGCGAATGTTTGGGACCGGGCACGCAACGCCCCATTTGCCGTTCAGGCTATCTACGTTTCACATGCTTTGGTCGAGTGTTTATATGAATACATACATATTTATAATCCTTCCTCAATTTGAATGGTTATTTATTTATTTCAAAACGATTACTTTTTATAACAACAAACTTGCCAATTTATTTATTGATATCATAACTTTCTTTTCTTAAAATTAAAATGGGAATTTTTATAAAATCGAAGGTATAGATGAAATCGAAGGAGACGATAATGCGAAGATGGTATTACACGTTCATATTTTCATCCATGAGAGTTTCGGATTATTTAGCTTAAGGTATAAGCATCATGATTTGAGTGCTGGTGATTAACTCATTTACGAGGTTCGAAGACATGCGTCCTAACATAATTATTTGTCTTCAAACTTGATCTATAAACATCATATATTCTTCCAGTGTTTGTGTTTCAATCACTTATTCACAAGGGTTACACTGACATTTAGTGGTTCATCGATTATCTATGATAGGACGGGGCGGCAAGTTTTTCCGTCAAAAAATTGCGTTCTACATGATAGAATTTGTTCCTGTTTTTTTTAAATGTATGTAAATCAACAGAATTTAAATCTCATATATAATTGTATATAATCGTCCTGGACATAGATTTTGAATCAAATAAGGATAGCAATACATTTACTGAATTACTAAGTAGAGTAGATTGTACATCCGCTCTCAGCTTCCATAAATAAATGAAAAAGTTTTCATGATGCGAAACAATCTTGTTAAATTACATAATAATTTTAGACAAACATGATATTACTACATATTATGGGCACATTTGTCATGTGATAATGTCATGTAAGAACATCATACCATTCTATTACATGTACAGAACGTGGCAGCAGTCGCAATTATTCAAAGTTTTAATTGTACCCGACTGTACCTTTTCACAGGCTATCCACCTTTTCACATGCTGCAATTGGATTGAGTGTTTATATGAACAAATATATTTATAATCCTTCCTCAATTTAATCGGTTATTTATTTATTTGAAAACAATTATTTTTTATAGCAAAAAACTTGCCAATTTATTTATTGATATCATAACTTTCTTTTCTTAAAATTAAAATGAGAATTTATGTCAAATCGAAGGAATAGATAATCGAAGGAGAAGTGACACTAAAGAAATGGTAATCTGTCCAACAGACCCTTAACGCGAAGATGGTTACACGTTCATATTTTCATACATGAGAGTTTCGGATTTTTTAGCTTAATGTATAAGCATCATGATTTGAGTGATTGTGATTAACTCATTGCAGAGGTAAAAGAAGACATTCATCCTAACATAATTATTTATTTTCCAACTTGATCTATAAGTATCACATATTCTTCCAGTATTTGTGTTCGATCACTTATTCACAAGAGGAAAGAAGATATATTATTTGTTGATCTGACGATTATAATATCAACACGTCTTAAGAGTATGCAGTAAAGCTACTAGTATTTTGTCTATATAAGTGTTATCAAGATCTTTAATTTCCATAATTAAATAACTGTATAGAATACAGCATTTATAATTTCGACTACATAAGAGTTGTCGAAGTTTGAAAATTAAAGTTGAATTTTAGAGTAAGCTCTAAGAATTTTTATTTTGTCTGTATGAATGTTAATAAAAGTTTGGTTTTGTCTGCATAAGTGTTATTAAGAGTTTTTTTTACATTAAGGTTATCAAGAGTTGTAAAATTAATCTTTAATTTTTACATGAAGAAACGACCTTATACTTGCCAGCCTTTAATTTACCTTGAAAAGGATTGTTTGGGGGGGGCGGGGGAGATTTCACTACTTTTAAAAGCTATATAATATGTAAATTACAAAGAATAGTTAACATCAACTAAATAAGTAATAAATTTAAAATATTAATGTACATTTGCTCATGGATTATTGTAATAATAATAATAATTATTTTTTAGACACTATCTGTAGAGTAAATAGTTTTTTTAGATCATTATTATTTACCAAGAAATCTATCTTTTCCACACCACCCTCCAGGTAAATAGAATAGCGCGTTTTTTTCCTTTATTGACACTAAATTTTATGTTAAGTTCCATAATGATTTGTTTCGCAAATATACATCAAGGAAATCTGTACGTCTAAAATTATTGCTAATTAATTAACTGATAACTGCTTTCTCGAAAGCATTTGTACGTTACGTATACTATTATCATGCAGACCATGAGTGATATAGCATTTTAATATTTATACAAGTTTATATCGTATCCTTTACAATTGTTCAATCTATATTATGGAATAATGAAAATAATATTTAGAATAAAAAGAAGTATATGTAAGTTAATTTCCAATATCCCTATGATTCTTTATGATAGATGTATTATCATTTTTAATGCAACCCACCTAATTCGGTAAACGTTTAGAAAACTGTAATCGAATTCAAACTTTATGAAAACCTGTAAAAAATAGTGTCAGTAAAGTTGTGGTATCCCCTGTATGACTTTCACATAAATACTTACACGGTTGACATCATAAATTTAGAGTCAATATTGAATAGTGTCATTTAGCAAACAAGTTATAGTTTATTAAATATATTCTAAATTGAGTTCTATTGAGTTCTATTGAGTTCTATTCTAAATTGAATTGAGTCATTTAGCAAACAAGTTATAGTTTATTCAATATATTCTAAATTTATAGCTTTTAAGGTAAGATGTATTTAAAGCAATCAGCTACTAACGTAGTGTTTATTTATGAACTACAATATATACACTAGAGTGACCTAACCAGGCATGGCAAAAAAATTCCATTCCGTTATGATCTGTTGAATGTATATAGATAATATAAATTGTCAAGCCAGTCACTTAGAGGGATAATCTAAAAATTTTCCAGTTGATACGGCTCAGCAGTTTTGAATTATTGAATTTTGAAATTTCTAATCTCTGATTATCTAAATACTGCTAAACTATACCATCTTCAAAATTCTTATACTATCCCTCTAAGTAGTGGGCTTGAAAACTATTATGATCTTTTTACCTTTTAGGAAAAGAGACGCTCAACCCACATTCTGGAAACTGCCTGAACTCTGGCATTCTGAAAATTAAAAATAACTATTTTTGAATTGAGCAAATCAATCAGAGGGATAGCATATGAAATTTAAAGTTAATCGTCTAGACCAATTTTTAGCTCTTCGATTTTGAATGCCTTATATGATGATTATTTTGAAATTGGTCTATATGGTAAACTTCAAATTTCTCATGATATCCCTCTGATTGGTAGGTAAAACAGTGAAATATTAGCGTAATCCAGAGAAATTTTGTTGCACGACATTATAAAAATACTATAGAATATCCGTATACATTCAGTTTTAACATTTACAATAATTAAAATAAACTAATCAAGATTTTATACTTTGAAAAGCGCACCCGGGTGCCATATACTCCATATGTAATAGTTTCAAGGATATTTGACTTATATAAAAGTCAATAAACCATTAATTATAATCAATACATCCATGCTCATTAATCATTTTTATTTAGTTTCATTTAAAAATAAATTTTAAAAAATATTTTTGAAGACGGAGTAAATTAAGCTCTAGCAGAAGTAACTATCTTTCCATCTCTCTCTAATAAATGCATAAATGTACCAAAATTAGACTTTGGAACAATTTAAAAAATTTTTAGGAAATATTGACGGTAATTGAAAAACAAAATAAAACACTTTCTCTAGCTATTCATAAGAATCCCTTTCGACGAACAGCCTGAGAGTCTACCTCCCAGGAGACGATAGGAAAAGTTATAAACTATTCATATATACTTAAACAACTTAGAAACTTTCATGCATGAGCGATGCATATTCTTGACACTTCACTAGCTTCTCACAATAGAAAATAATTTTTTCCTTTTATAAACTGAATATTCTCTGAACCAAGAAAATAAAACACTTTTACTATCTATTCATAAGAATTCTTTTTGACGTACAGCCTCAGAGTCTATCTCCCAGGAGACGATAGGAAAAGTTAACATAAGCACTTTCACAATTGTAGAAACTTTCTTGCGTGGAAGATTGAATATAATCCTAACACTTAACCAACTTGTCACATCACAAGAAAATTATATAAACTGGAAATTCTGTATAAATTTTCTTTGATTCTTGGATGATGAAAATACAACACTGTCACTAGCTTCTCATCAGGGTCCCTTTCGACGAATAGCCTGAGAGTCTACCTCCCTGGAGACGATAGAAAAAATTACACATCCACTTCAAGAATGTAGAAACTTGCTAGAAAGGTGAACCCAGGAGACGATAGAAAAAGTTACATATTCACTTCAACAACGTAAACTTTCTTGAAAGATGAATTCTTAACACTTTACTAGCTGCCACATCACAGAATAGTTATTTCTTTATATAATCTAATAGTAAAAAAACCTGAAAAATAAAAGGATATATTTTAACAAAGAATCAGTTCATGAATCTTTCATGTATTGTATATTTAAAAAAAAAAGTACAACTAAATACTTATCTAATTTGAGGCTATTAGTCTTGTTTGTAAAAATTTTTCATAATTATATCTGTCAGTTTTTAAATATTTCATCAAACCCAGCTTTATAAATTGCATATTATGTTGAAAATAAAATCACTTTGGTACTTTATTTTGTACAATACTTATTTTTCTTTAGCACTGCATATGTGTTATTGTATTGAAAAATCAAAAAATGTGAATACACTATCGTCTGCTCTTCTGTACACTTGATGAACTGTATAGATGCAAGCAATAGTATACGTAGAGCTGACGTCACGAACTATGACGTACTTCCGGGGAGAACATTTTTCGCCACGGGAGAAGAATTTTCGCGTTGAAGAATTCGTGACCCCGAACCTTCATTTCATAATATCTTTTGATAGAAGCCATTTCACAATATATGATCCTGAAGTGATTTTGCTAGTTTTATTCCAAGCTTTCATTTGAGTGCTCATAAGTGAGAAACAAAGCTCTTAATGCGAAGAAAACCGAATGTCACATCTCCAACAGGGCCTATGAGACGTATATAGGGTCTGGCTATAGCGCCCGACGGCGGCGTATGTACTGACGTACCTTATACTTGCCATCGAGGCGCTACCGCGCCCCTTGATTGATGGAATGTATAGTTGACGATGCTTTGATTATGGGATTAAAATCTCTAGAATGGACCTAGTCGGGAACATAAACTTAATGTTTTTTGTTGAAATTTGGTACAGTGTTATCTGGATTGTTATTTTCAATGATGATATCTTTCCCGGTAACTGTAGATGCGTTAGTTCGTCTAAAACGGCCGATGAACAAGCCGAGCGGTGAGCTCGCGCCGCGCAGTTTTCGAGAACCTTTGATGCACTGATGAACTGATGAACTGATTTTCTCGGCAACCAAACTAGCTATTGCAGTCATTTTATTTCATTTTGCGTGTTTTTTTGTCAACTTTCTGACTCTGTTAATAAAATTCTTATAAAATTAATACAAATGTCTCAAATCGTCATTTTTTCACATAAATATTGATTTGAAAATATTACTGTAATATTATTGTTCCTGCATTGCACGTATACATTCACGGACACAGCACGTATATGCACACGTATGCGGCACGGTATGTATATACATACACGGCATGTATAATTGTATACAAACAGCTATCAATCTTTGTAATTGAAAATAATAACACGTATTGTCACTAAAGTACCTTACAAAGTTTCTTCCGTGTATAGTATATGTTCTGAATATTGATATAATTCCATAAAAAGATGTAATGTATGAAAATTCTCATTTTAGCTGTCATTTTGGAAGTGCCATCTTGAAATTATACATCGAATAAAAAATTTTATAGATTTTTTAAAACGAGTGATACTCAATACATATAATACACCGATAAAAGTAGTAAATGAAATAGATCCGCCATTTTGGAAAATTCAAAATCACCACACTGCATTAAAAACTAGAAGAGTTGACGAAAATTTTAAGCCCAAATCCGTCGATTTATCTCAAAAAGTAAAGTATGCAGGGGGGGTGGGGATTTGACTAGTATATATACTAGGCGGTCTCCCCCTGCTCGCTCCGCTCGCCAACCCCCATTACTTTAGTTTTTAAGTTTGTTTTTTGGTAATGTTCAGGTATAATTTACACCAACAATTTCAAGAATTTATTTAATCTTTTGGATTTTCAAATCACAATTTTAAATATATTTGCATATTTAATTAATTGTTAGAACAATAAAAATTCTTGAAAATTGTTTGAACCGTAACATTCACGTTATAAATGATTCTGAAAAATGTTATTATAAAAATAGCTCATCCATGAGCTCCACCATCCATCTGCCACCTCTATCTATCTTCTCCAGTTTCCGCGTAGCGCCACCAATCATGATTACCGCCATCAGTAATTACCTCCAATCACAATTTTTACTATCCACTGCTCATCTACACCTATCACGTTGATCCTTCACTTATGACTCCAATAATGACCTCCACAATTCAGCTTCACACCTGGCCACAAACTCAATTTATTACCTAATGCTCCACTTATCACACCAACCTTGACTCTCCACCTATCATCTCCACCCTCCATTTATCACCTTTAATCGCGACCTCTATCCTCCCACTATTACGTCTAATCATGACTCCTAACATTGACCAATCACCTACACCCATAGCCTCCCCTCAACATCTGTCATTTCCAGCTCTGAATCACCTGCCAACGATCAATTCCGATCATGAAGTCTACCAATTTTTACCTGTCACATTCACCTTTAACTCCTATCCACCACTAATCATCTATACTCTTGACCCTTGATCCTCGATCCTTGAATACTTTGAACCTTTATCTATTCCTCAACCTATGACCTTTCCTATCCTGTTACCTCCCCTTTCTATCTCTACCCACAAAGTTCACCGTCCTCCTAGCTTTTTTACCTACCCACCACCTATAATCTCAACCCATTCAGTCGACCGTCTACCTAGCACCTCGACCGTCCATCTATTCCCTGCAATTATGTCCTCCCTCTTTACTTATCACTTATACCTTTTATTTATGACTCCAATCGTGATCTCCACACTCCACCTATCTGCTAAACTATCCACTCGCTACGCAAAATTATGTTAAATTAACTCCATTAGTACATAATGTGATATAAGTATGTAAAAACGCAATTAAAATTTAAATAAAAATATTTAATCTTATTATACATTATAACAAGTCTAAAATAATAATAAAAATTAAAATACAAAATTTTAACTTTCAACTCAATGTTCTATTGTAACCGAGTAACGATAGGAGCGAGGTGGACCTTGCCAGTATTATATGAAACGACATCAATATTGGTGTGTAATTTCTTTTTGCGATTTAAGTATTATGAAAACTTTTTAATAATTATTTTTGTAACTTTCTTTATAAATTTTGAAAGGTAATTTAATTTTTTATAATAAATGAATGCAGGTGAGTTCATATCAAAGGCAGCATACTAAATAATTGTTTGTTCAACTGATCTACCCGATTTTTGCTGATTATTTGATCATTACATATTTAAGATTATTCTTAGTCAATTGTTGACTATTATTAAAAAATGTAAATAAAGGGAATTGGGCTATATAAAGATAGGCAGCTTTATAAAGCCCAACCCAACCTAACCCTCTTTAGACACCATATAAAATATCAGATAATTGACGACACGGATTGCATACTCCTCTCTAAATATACTGGAGTGAAAAATCACTCCAATGGCTAGAAAAAACTGAGCCATTCACAATTGAGTCAAACTCGACCTTAAGAAGAAGTGATTATTTTACTCTATTATCAGAGTAATAAATAATCATTCTTTTAAGGAGTAGCGAATAGAACGCAACAATGTCTATAAAATCACTCTTTGAAGGGGCATTAAATCCCACCCAATTCCTATACCCCCAAATACTCCCCAGTATGGAGACTGCATACTAACTTTGTATGACTATATATAGGCTGGCATAAGTAATGCGTCTAAGGAAGTTGTCGGAACCTAACTGAGGAGTTCACTCCGACAGCCTGGACGAAACGCATAAAGTATTTTTGTACAGGCCAGCCTGTATATAGTCATACTAAGTTAGTATGCAGTTTCCACACTGGGGAGTATACAGTGCCTGGCCTACAATCGAAAATTAATCGCGTGACTTAAAGAGACTGATAAAATCGGTTTTATTTAACATTCGTATATCTAGCGATAAAGTAATTTTTGTAATAAAAAATATTTGGATGAAGCCACATTTGATGCTTTGCGTCAAGAGATGCGTGAATAATTAGACAATTTCCACGAACAATTAATTATCAACGAAAGACAAGCTGTATGGGGGATCACCCATTAAGGTGGACACCTCCAAAAAAGTTTCTCCTTATCGATACAGTTGAAGCAGGAAAAGTTAAAAATTTACTTGAAGAGGCATAATGCTTTTTCATCTTAAGTCAAGAAAAAACATATTTAGCAAAAATTTACACAAGAGCTGAATTTAGAGGCTATAATTGAACTTTAAAAAAAAGAAGCTGAAGTTCATCCAACTTGCAAGTTACTAGAATTTAACTGTTGTTCAAAAGAATTATAATTCTTTACAGGACCGATAATATCAAATATTGTTTACACAGCTCCAACTCTTGAGATACTCACATTTTTTAATATAGAAAGGTTTCTTTTTTGGCATATTTCTGTGAGATTCTACAAAGGAAACGGTCCTTAGGAATCAGAACCATCTATTTTCTGCCCAGTGGTACACATGCTTCTTTTAAATATTTTCCCACTTGTGTGTGTGTCAAACTGTCCCATTGTGTGTGGGAAACTTTCCTCCCTTCTTTTGCAACCCTGTAAGAATAGAAATATTTACCATATTCTATAATAGTGGAACTGTTTCTTAATACTCGAGAACAACTTACAAAAACGATAAAGAAATCTTGTTAACGTTGATTTTTGCTCGGGATATCAACGCTATTTTCAGCCATGTTACCGTGGAATCTCTCCTCGATTCCCGGTAGGTGCCAAATACTGCCTTTGAGCGTCAGAAACTCACGACTCTTTTCAACAAGACTCGTCGGGCACAAAGTGGATTTGCCTTGCTGGATAGCTCAGGCTCGCTTCACAGATGGGATAGAGGGCGGTTCGGAAGGAATAAACTTCACTTGACTTTCTTAGATTCAGTGAATTATTTATTCACGCGAACTTACTACTAATTTACAAGCCATTCAAGATAGTCGTTGGATATCTGTCTGCTTCGGTCAACGTAAAAGCTAGACACAACACTGGTTTTACGTGATTAATACAGAATTCTGCTAATTACGACGTACAAGGTCTAAACGAGCACTTCAAAATACAAGAATTTCCATAAATAATGCAATTTTTACAGTTTTCAAAAAGTAAATTTTTTTTCCTGATCGTTAACCCTGTCATAATCCAACCCAACCCAACCCAACCCCTTAAATAAGAGAAGACATCCACAGATAACCAAGGTAGCTGCGCTCGCTGATATTCGCGTGCTCGCGAAACAAAGGATGCATATAGAACTGCGTACGTGCTTGCGAGGGAATACTCAGTTAAATCAAGAAAACGAGCCACTAACCTTTGTCTTAAGTCCTGATGTCCAAGCTACAGGATCCTTGAAAACCTCGACGATTTCTCCAATTAAAGCAGAAGATAACCCTCATGAAAATAATCTGCAGAATATTATGTACGGAAACACACAGAGGATTGTGCAGGGAATTATACATGTATCTGTGCAGATTGCTCTATAGATTATAACACTTGATTTTTTGTCCAATCCAAGTGTTACGTTTCGGACCTATTCCCGGGGAGTCTCTCCTCGAATCCCGGTAGGCGCCAGACGTTGTCCTTCAACGTCAGAACCTCGCGACTCCTATCCGCGAGACTCCTCGCGGGAACAGGATGGATAAATGGGAGAGAGGGTGGTTCGGGGTTATACAAAAGCGGCTATTTAAAAATGAGCTCCCGTTTATTCAACACAACAAGATTACTAGATTACAATTGCACAAATATTAAGTTGGCCGAGGAAGCCGATTGATTTGACCAAGTTTTTCACAATTTGAACTAATCCGCGTAACGTAGCCACGTGTAAAAATTTTCATTAATGATAAATTATCGCAATTTATTGACCGCTATTACAATTAATACGCTAAATGGTGCGACTCTCGCGCGTTTCAAGACACTCTTTCAAACTCGTCCTCTCGACGCTGCACTCTCGCTTTGCCCGAAGACAAAATCATACATATACACTTGGTCTTGCGAGACCGAACATTCAAGCTTAATAATCCTTAATCCTGTGTAACCTACGTTTGGCCGTGAGCCTGTCCGCGTCCGACGGCTTACGACACCTCTCGCGCCTGAATCTGTCCGCTTGTTGAATGAGTCCACCATGAACTCGCCGATGTATTACCCAGTTCACACTCGACCGATTCACACTGAATAAAGCACTAAACAGGTAGCCCTGGATATCCTATCGCTAAGGTAGCTCACGTCGCTCGCAACAGCGAGTCCAGGTAGCACTCGCGCACTGATTCTCACTATTACAAACTAAACACTTAATTCAGAAGAGACGCCGATGTTAGCCGAGTTAGCTGTGCGCCGATGGTCGTGTTCTCGTCGAACAAAGAACTTCCATAAAGAGAGCCGATGTTCGCTTTCTAGTCCGACCGAGAACTATGCGTAGAGAACCGCGTGTACAGGGAACCTCGCGTAGAGGATGCAGTGCGTGCCGAGATTCGCGTTCTCGGCAGACAAAGGACTTCGCGCGTGAAACTGCGCACGTACCCATGAGGGAAACTTAGCTGATAAAACACGACCCACTGACCTTTATTCCTTATCCTAGTCCACGTCCGATTGTATAAGCCAAAGGGATCCAACTCGTCAAAAAATCACGCAGCCTCGCGCTCTCGCTCTCCCGTGTCACCGCACGACGCGCGCTCCTATTGGTCGGATCTCTTCGGCCGACGGCCCGCGCTCTCGCGCCGCAACAGGCTCGCTCGCCTCGCATCGTTGATCGCTACGCATGCGCACCCGACTATTCAATTAATATCGACGTTGGAGCAGGTAGCTGCGAAATTCAAACGCTTATTACAATAGTTAGCCAGTATTCACACAGATAATTCGCGCGCAACCGGGATTATGAAGTACAATGTAACTCTCAGCATATCCTTCTGTCTGGGCCCTTGATTCGGGAGTACGCCTGTTACAAAGGGCTCTACTGCCTTTTTAGTTCCAACGTCCATGGACGAGCAGCCATTACGCTGGTCCTGCTGCTACAGACGCTCGCGTAGGAAGCTCCGCCGGTTCATCACCTACGTCCGCTCTTCAGCGATATCCTTCTTGGACGCCCTGGGTGAATCTGACTCTCTGCTGCAACACCGGAGCTTGACGTCCCCCTTCCCTCACTCCTCCTCTCGGTTGAATGAGTATTTGGAGATGTCCTCAGTATTTTTATACTCTCGCTGCTATCTCTCCGCTCGTCACGTAGTTGCTGGAAAAAAGAACCAATGCCGTTAACCCATGCACACAAATCTCATTCACGCGGCCTTGAGACGCTCTACCCCGGTAGCTCGGAGCCCGAAGTGACGTGGCGACAATTTGCCACGTTACAAGATAAATCTATAAAATAATCTGCACGGAACTGTGCACGTATATGTGGAATACTCTATACAAATATTGTATAGATATTGGTAAAGAGTCCCTGTAGAAAAATCTATAAATATCTGTGTAGATTTTTGGAACACAATATAAATCTATATTAACATCTCTATACAAAAATCTGTGCACATAATATGCTTCTATACCTCCTTTATGAAAAAAATATGCAGAAAATTATTCTGAAATTTATACGCATTCATACACCTAGTATTCTGTTCAAATTCATGTACATTTCTGTGCAGATATTCCTTTGCACTTTTCTGCAGGTAACTCTGCATATATACTTATAGAATTCCCTACAAAATTTTCTGCATATTTTTTCATAAAGGAGGTATAGAAGCATATTATGTGCACAAATTTTTGTATACAGATGTTAATATAGGTTTATATAGTGGTCCAAAAATCTACACAGATATTTATAGATTCTTCTACAGAGACTCTTTACCAATATCTATACAATATTTGTATAGAGTATTCTACATATACGTGCACAGTTCCGTGCAGATTATTCTATAGATTTATCTATAGAGCAATTTGCACAGATACATGTATAATTTCCTGCACAATCCTCTGTGTTTTTCCCTACATAATATTCTGCAGGTTTCTTTCATAAGGGTAAAGCTCAAAGAAAATCCCTCGGCAGCTGGCTGAAGATACATCTGAACAGGAACCTATCGCTCTCCCGAAACGGCACACAGCGCGCGCTCATATTGGTTGGATCGCTTGGACCGATGAACCGCGCTCTCGTGCCACAACAGACTCGCTCAGCTCTCGTTTCGTCGATCGCTATGCATAGGCACTCAACTTCTCGATTACTATCGATACTAAAGCAGACAACAGCGAAATTCAAACACTCGCTACAATAGACAGCCAGTGTTCACACAGACAATTTGCAGCATAATCTTCTGTCTGGGCCCTTGATTGGGAAGTACGTATATTATAAAGAGCGCCAAAGCTGCCTTTTTACTTCTAACGTTCACGAGGATGACCAACCATCACGCGTAGTCCTACTACACAAGACGCCAACGTAGGAAGACCCCACACGTCTCATCTACGTCTGACGACTAACGATGAGCGGACTAGAACACCCTAGGTGAACCTAGAGCTGCTCGCGTAGCGCCGGAATGGACACCTCGCCACTGAATTAAGGTTGAAGATAGCTAAATAAGTCTTCATACCTTTTCTTAATAGTGATAGGTTTGCATAAATTATGCGTCGATACATAGTTTTGCTACATACAGAAAATCCCCGCCTTTGATTTGATCCTGTCCGCAACATTTTCCCCCCATAAAAAACTCTCGTTTTATACCACAATTATGGGCCACAATGTGTACAAACTAAAGTTTGCGAGCTCATCGCTTACAGAGCAGTAAGTTCCCCGCTTACGTATAGAGTATGCGCTCTCTGCTCGCGCTTTTGACTGTCCTGTTATCAAAGGTCGTTCTTCTTATTCATCTGGTCTTCGTTCCGAGGAAAGAACCTAAGCGCATGAACGCACCCAGCTTTTCGCATCGCGAGCGACAAAATGCATACAAATTTCCCGACACACGTTTTTACCGATTTACGTTCGCAGCTCCTTGTGCGCCAGTATGCGTACACGACTCCCGATGCTACGTAGAGTTAAACTTCCCTTCTGACTGACAGTGGTCAACTTACTTCCTGGCTTTTCCGCGCAGTATTCCCGATAATGCGAGCCCCGTTTCATTCGCTCCAAATTTGACCATCTGTCTCTTGATTGTTCTTCTCCGCGATCGTATTTACGCCCCGGCGCGGAGGAATACCAGCTCTCGACTGTCCTTCTCTGCGTGGGTATTATGCCCCGGCGCGGAGGAATGCCCGGCATCAACACCTCGGACTACTATCAGTCTATAGATTGCGTGGCCGCGTCTGTTACTGGGGCAAGACAACATGCATCTAATAGCCGCGAGAGAATTCCGCCAAATCGAGGGAACTAAATTAGCCGTGTCACAATCTCTGTTAGGATGGGCGCTGCATGGTTACGTGCCTGCGATGGGGGAATAGATGTTGCTGCGACGGCGGTGCATGTAAATGCAGCGTGTACATGCGAGGATGGCGAAGCGATCGAGCCGGAGGAGGGCGAAAAGCTAGACGCTTTAATTCGCAATTTTTTTGAAGCCGAAAATCTGGGCACGAGCAAGCGCGCGAATCTGAAAGGGGGGAGCGAGCGATCTTGAAGAATCCTCGGGGATACGACCAAAAGAAATGAAAGGGTGTGGGAAACGGGCCTCCTGTGGCGGAAGGATAATCCCCTGATTCGTAATAGTCGCGCCATGGCAGAAAAGCGCCTCCTATCCCTCGAACGCCGACTCGATCGGGACGCGTAATACGCGAAACTATAATATCGGGAAATGCAAAGACTGTTCGATCTCGGATATGCTGGAAAAGCGGGCGACGTCTCGCCAGGAGCGCGCGAGTGGTATCTACCGCATTTTGGAGTTTCCAATCCAAATAAACCGAACAAGTTACGACTCGTTTTTGATGCCGCGGCCGAGGTGGGAGGGGTGAGTTACAACAGTAAACTCGAGACAGGGCCAAATCTCATCGAGTCGTTGCTAGGCGTCCTTCTCCGATTTCGACAGCATGAGTATGCTATCAAAGCAGATATACAGGACATGTACTTGCGTGTGAACGTTATTAAATATGACAGGGGAGCACAGCGTTTTCTGTGGCGAGGCCGGGACCGAGACCGGCCGCCGGGGGTGTGCGAAATGCGCTCACTTATCTTCGGGGGTAAGTTCGCCGGAACTAGCGCCATGTACGTAAAAAATCAGAATGCAGAAAGATTCGGAGCGTCAGTCCCGTCGCGACAAGCAGCATCAAGCGGTACAGCTGCGTAGACGACTATCTGGCGAGCGCGGCCACTCTACAAGAAACGTGAGACCTAGTGCGAGATGTAACATTGATCAATTGTGAAGGAAACTTTGCTCTTCATGGGTGGGCTTCAAATGACTCTCGAATAGTAGAGGGAGTGGGATAAAGACGAGGACGCTCTCGGTTTCGTCGTAGGTACGCACAAAATACCACGGCGAATAGCGACCGGTGCCGACAAGCCTACGAAGAGGCAGTTTTATAGTATCACGATGTCGGTCTTTGATCCACTCGGAATCCTGAACCCGTCAACGATATGCGCCAAGATTATAATGCAGGACATATGCCGCAGCGGGGTAAAGTGGGACGACGGAATCCGCGATGAGGAATTCGAGTTATGGAAAATGTGGCTGAAGGATCTGGGGGGTTTGGGTTCGTGCCGCATGCAGAGATGTATCATACCCAGGGGTATCTCGATCCAAGGGGTACAGCTATATATATTCGCCGACGCGAGTCTTAGAGCGTTCTGCGCAGTCGCGTATCTCAGGGTCCCGATGCAGGGCGAAAAGGCGCCTGTATCCCTAATAATGTCAAAGTGCAAAGTCGCCCCCCTCAAGCCACTCTCAATACCTTGATTAGAGCTTCAGGCCGCGTTACTAGCCTCGCGCATGGCAAAGGCCATCGTAAGCGAACTCGACATCAAACTCGAGAGCAGAACCTTCTGGTCGGACTCCACCACCGTCCTGCAGTGGATTCGCTCGGACGCCACGCAGAAACAAACATACGTTGCCAATCGTTTAGGAGAGATCGGCGATACGACAGCGGTAAACGAGTGGCGCTGGGTGCCGACAAAATGAAATCCAGCAGACGACGCGACGCGATTGTCAGACAAGCCACTGAGCGAGAAGGCCCGGTGGTTCAGCGGTCCGGAATTCTTGCGAGAAGAACCTTGCCATTGGCCCGTGCCAAGTGCCCTAAGCGCGGAAGATAAACAAAAAATAGGCGTATTGGAGTCGCGACGCGAATTCGTGACAACTGTTGTGATAGGCACCACGCCCGGCCCGTCGTCGCGTGTGCTGGTGCTAGGCTGGTAGGGACTCGTCGCGATGGGCCAACGTCTGAGGAAGCGAGCTCTCAAAGGGAAGCACAAGGTGAAAGTAGGCGATTTCGTACTAATCGCGGACTACCAGGCCCCCCGCAATTCGTGGAGGAAGGGAAAAATAACAAAAGTTTTCCCCAGACGCGACGGGCAGGCACGAGTCGTAAGAATCCGCACGCAATCAAGGAGCCTTACCCGCTCCGCGCACTGCATTATAAAAATCTGCGAGGCTTAAAGGGTCTAGTGAAGAAAAAATCTCCATAGACCGGGGGGAGTATGTTGAGGACAGCCTCGCAGAGAGAGAGAGAGAGAGAGAGAGAGAGAGGGAGAAAGAGACAGAGATAGAGAGAAAGCGAGACGGAAACAAACAAGAGGGTTATGGCTGGGTCCCCTGCCGTGCGGGCACGCACGCACGCGGGCGAAGAGCGGTCAGTCCGCAAAGACGGGAGAAAGGGTCCGAGCCGAGGAGACCGAGGAGCGGACTAATTGCACCCGAGCAGTTAAGCCACAGCGATGGTTTCAAGCAGCTAAATCGCTGCGTGACCTCGAGCAGATGGCTCCGACCGCGGAAAGAGGCTTATAGCTCCCGGTACCTTTCGGTAACTCATGTACTAATTATCTCGAAATTGTGTTTTGAGGCAGATCTCCAGTATCAAATTGAAGAAACTTAGAAATTCCGGGTAAGCACGAGGACCGAGCTGAACATCGACCATCACGAAGGCCTGAGACACGGAGGCTACTGAGAGAGCGGGACGATTGGACAACTGTGCTGTGATATTGCGAGGATGAAAATTAGCTGTTTAATTTTGTACGCGTGATTTTGATGTGATGATGCATAAATGGTTGAAAACGAGTTTGCGCAGATATGTAAAGTATGATATATGTGAAAAGATAACGGTCGTTTGAGTGCCGCAAGTGTCGTGGAGCAAGAAATACGTAGTTGTAGGCATAGCGAAGAGACGTACGAAGCATTTTGTAAAGGCTATAATGTAAAGAATGTGTAACGTAGACTGCTAGTATATATAGCCGAAGGAGTGTAATTGAATGTAGTACACCGCGTGCGCGTGAATACAAAACGAATCAGAGACTTTATTATGCGATCTGATTGCGACTCCTGACGTTGGTTTTCTTCGAGGAGTTTTCCCTTCGTCACAGGTTTCCTTGCCTGGGTGAATACGGGAGTCAGCAGAATTTGCGAATAAGTTCAGCTCTTGTGGCGTATCCGCCAGCTACGAAGAAATAGGCAATTCAGCCGCATTACCGCCGTAATGGTGGGGTAGAGCGGCAACGAAATCGCACACATCGTTGTCAAGCAGAAAATGTTGAATGAATTATTTTACGCGGGCAAATCAGTTGATCGCTGTGACCGAGGACATCATCGGATGCATGTGCACGTACGGGGCCTTAGCGAGCGACGGGGGGCGCTCGGGTTGCGCAGCACGCTCACGACAGATTCAGAGTTGGGACCTTTGAGGTAACCCCTGCTCCCCATTGATCAGGGGGAGGAGAGAGAGAAAGAGAGAGAGAGAGAGAGAGAGAGAGAGAGAGAGAGAGAGAAGGAGAAAAAGAAAGGCAGTCATATCTGTAGACTGATAACAGTCCGAGGTGTTGATGCCGGGCATGCCTCTGCGCCGAGGCGTAAATGCGCACGCGGAGAAGGATAGTCGAGACCGGGAATTCCTCTGCGCCGGGGCGTAAATACTCACGCGGAGAAGGACAGACGAGAGCGGGTATTCCTCCGCGCCGGGGTGTAAATGCGCATGCGGAGAAGAACAGTCGAGAGACAAATGGTCAACTTCGGAGCGAATGAAACGGGGCTCGCATTATCGGGAATCCTGCGCGGAAAAGCCAGGAAGTAAGTTGACCATCGTCAGCCAGAAGGGAAGTTTAACTCTACGTAGCATCGGGAGTCGTGTACGCATACTAGCGCGCAAGGAGCTGCGAACGTAAATCGGTAAAAACGTGTGTCGGGAAATTTGTATGCATTTTGTCGCTCGCGATGCGAAAAGCCGGGTGCGTTCATGCGCTTAGGTTCTTTCCTCGGAGCGAAGACCAGATGAATAAGAAGAACGAGCTTAGATAACGGGACAGTCAAAAGCGCGAGCAGAGAGCGCATACTCTATACGTAAGCGGGGAACTTACTTCTCTGTAAGCGATGAGCGAGAGAGAAGAGCGAGCCTATCGCTCGCAAACTTTAGTTTGTACACATTGTGGCGCATAATTGTGGTATAAAACGAGAGTTTTTTACGGGGGGAGGATGTTGCGGATAGGATCAAATCAAAGGCGGGAATTTCCGATATGTAGCAAAACTATGTATCGACGCATAATTTATGAAAACCTATCACTATTAAGAAAAGGTATGAAGACTCATTTAGGAGCGGTTGGCCGATGCTTGTGGCCAGTCGAAGAGGCCTCCAA
This sequence comes from Philotrypesis tridentata, assembly GCA_018906965.1. NCBI lineage: Eukaryota > Metazoa > Arthropoda > Insecta > Hymenoptera > Pteromalidae > Philotrypesis > Philotrypesis tridentata. The sequence goes on from JACCIB010000612.1 coordinate 45,039, forward strand.
CGGCAGTTTATGCAGTTTATGGCTTAACTGCATCGAGGGGGAGTATAGCCGGGGCGGCGCGAAGTTACCTGCGTCTAAGCTAGAAAATATGCGTAGTCGAGGGGGTCTGAAAAGTCCCGAAAGGAAAAACAAACAAAAAAAAGAGAAAGCGCGGTTCCAGGGCGAAAGAGCAATAGATGTGAGTCAGTCGAGACTTAAACTCTGCGGCGAGCACATCGTTGGAGACGAACGTCTATAGCGTACAAACATCTGTAAAATGAGCGAACGAGAGAATCAAAGTGTACAGAGAATGACGAGATGCGTCACAAGAGAGCGAGATTGTGTATAAATAAAAGGATAGTGAAAAGAAGCCACCGAAGTGTATTATTTCGTGCCACTAATTTCTCCTCACCCTGAAAAATCCACATGAGATTGGGTAGTGTTTAGGCTTAACATTAAAAGTTTTCATTAGTATAGGAACATCGCCAGAGCTTTGGTGATTTGCAATAATCAAAGTTCTGTTACTGAAGGTACTTATTTAAGAATCGAAGCCTGCTTGGTACTCGGCTAACCCAAATTTCTGTATGAACAATCAAGACAGCTAGAAATAATCAATTCGTACACTATACTTCTATAAAAACTGATCAGACCAAATTTACCCTGTCTTAAGAAAGTAAGTGAGACTGCATCCAATCGTAAGACCTTGGTGTGGTTTGTCAACAAGAGTTATAGTCCAATGTCAAATCCACGGGCATTGTCTGCATTCTATTTTTCGACGAAGGTTACAACGTCCTCCTTAACCTTGTACTTGTTCTCAATTATACCAAAGACTTTTACAGTATCTTAGAATATAATCCGCCAGAGGAATTGCTTGTTTTAACTGTAAGCTTTTGATGTAACATAAGATCCAAGAAGATTTTTTTTACAATTTGGCTTGGTACTCTAGATGTTAAACGAATCAAACCACCAAAAAAAAGTATAGATTTGTTATCAATTAAAATTTTCATGCAGATCGTATAGCTTACGAACTTGCTTTTGCTTGTCAGTCGCAACAACAGCAAACAAACCACAGATTACAGCAAGAGCTTTTTCATTAAGGAAGGTAAGTCAATTTAAAATGACTAATTGTTAATCTATTAATTATTAGCAAACGCGCTTTTTTAAATTTCTGGAATAAGAGCTACAAGATAGAATATAAACATGGACGAATAAACATAAAATGTTTCGTTTTTTACTAGATTGAAAATTCTAAAAATTCATCTGCTACTCAATACATATGTCAATTTTTAAGAAATGCTACCAATTGAATTTGCAGAATGCTTTCTAAAATATGAACTTTTATAATTATTATAACAGTGAATGATTTATATATGAAAATTATTCTACAAATCCTGAAATCTCATAAAACTATAAATCCTACAACCCATAAACGCTTAAACTCATAAAATTTTGATCCCTTAAGCCAATCACCCTTGAAGCTTTATACTATTAAACCTGTAAGCCTTAAACCTGTCAGCCCTTAAACCCGTTGTATCTAAAGCATTTAAAGCTACAAATCCTCAACCTTCAACCTTTGAACCCTAAAATACATAAACCCTCCAACACATAAACCAATCAATCTTTGATCCCTGAAACGCTTAAATTCACGTTCCCTTAAATCCACACGCACAAAACTTTGAACCTATCAATTTTTAAACTCACGAACCCTATTTAATTTTACTGTACATGGTTACAATGATACACCTGAAAACGATAGACAAGTTAAGATGAAGAAATATAAGATATCGACACTTACGTGGGATAAAAGACAATAAAAATTTTACTTCATAGGTGCAAAATAGGCTTTGTTCAAAGATCTCTACGAAACATTTTATTGTTAAAATTTTTTTTACATAATAAAAGTATGTAAAAAAAGCATTTTGTAATAATTAATTTCTTTATATATGTTGTAGAAAGTATGGAATCACCAATTCTTTGTCAAGACCCTTCCGATGATGAGAGCGTAAGCATGAATTCTTAAAATTAATGGAGAATTGTTGTTCAATTTATAATTTTATTAGCTTACTGCAAAACATTAAATTTATTTCTAGCAGCTTCTAACATGGATAGTGAACGAAATATGGACGAATCAGCAGCAGTGTTTGTATGTGAAGGACAACGTACGTAGTATTTATGTTTCCTTTTATTATTTTAATTTACAATTGACAAATATTATTTAACCTTCTGGTTTTCTCTTAAATTCCGTTAACCCCTAGGTATTGTAAACACATATATTGATTAATTCAAAAGCTGAAAAGTCCCTAACTCCTTGAGACCTTCTAATTTATAATATCTGATTTTATCCGATAAACTCTTCAGCTCATGAACTCATAAATCCTCAAAATCCCTCAAAAAGTTAAACTCCGGAATCATTTAAAACTACAATTATATTTTACTTGTTTTTATAGCTCGCTGCTATTATCACGAGGAGTTGCTGGATGAGATAAGGTTGATAAGGACCCAACAATGCAAGATGGAAAAAAAAATTGAAGAAATTCATGGTTTCTTTGATAGGATAACCGAAATCATAAGGTCTATCAGAAGTATATTACAATATTTTAAACTTTGTAAATAGGCGGGATGTGGGAAAAATAAAATGTTATAAAAAGTGCAACAACAAACTTGTTTGGTGTGAACCCTTGAATGAGACTATAAAACCCATAAATCTACGAATCTATTGTATTCAATGTCATTTTTAGCCTATGTATTTTTAGCCTAAAACACCCGTATCAGTTGAATAAGTATTGTAAAAATAAGGAAAATTTATATGAAAACAACTGTGTAGCAAGTTTCGTTGCTTTACGGAGGCGAGGGATGTGCTGGGAAGAGTGGGAGAAGGCCCGCGCGCCAGGCAAGCCAGATTCGACTTGACCGCGCCGGTGTGTGCTTCGCGTGATAAATAACCTTTTGCAGGGCCACCATCGTGCCTGAGTTGCGTTATATCGTGTACGAAGACGTTTTGCGGAGTGTGAGACCACTCCATCTACGTGCTGGAGAAGGGACGCCTTCTCCACGCCATCCGAGAACATCCAAGCGAGGATCCCGTAAGAGAGTAGCAGCTCGAGAAAGTCTACCAAGGAAACGACGCGGACCTCGTACCGACTGTAAGTCGAATTGCAATTTCGATCTTTTTCCTCAATAAGGTCGCCGACGGACGGATGGAGTATTCTCTGCCACAGAACACTCGTCTCTTCCTTGTTTGAGTGCGTGCGTGAATCTCTCCGCTGACGCGCGTGTGACCGTTAATGAGGATTATTATATGATTTATTTTCGTTTATAATATGAGTCCCTGACTCATTTAACTAGCATAAATCTCCGAGTAGTTATTTCCCGTTTCTACGCTTCGTCTTCTTGTTTCCGAACCGATGATGCTCGGGCGCATCACACATTTGTACACGCTGCATTTGGCCACGTGGGTATAGTTACGCAGATCGCCGAGGAGCTGCGCCGGGAGGCAGTTATCAATGATAAAGGTAAAACTCGGTGATACGGCGACATACTATGGTACACCTAAAGCCATTTTCCCCGTCACAACTGATAGATTAAATTAAATAGAAAAATCACATACTTGGAAGCTATTGTTTAACGGGCAAGTGCCTTTTCAGCATTGTTTATTCTAGCATAGAGGTCACCAAGCATTTGATGCAACTTACAAGTTGGCTGAGTTCAGCTTGTTTTTTTTTAAGTTCAATTACAGCCTCTAAATTCATTTCTTGTTCGTATATTTTTTCTAAATAATAAACCACTGGTATATATGTTTCTTCCTGACTTAAGATGAAAAGACATTATGCCTCTTTAAGTAAATTTTTAACTTTCCCCACTGTAACTGGATCTTTCATCAACTGTATCAATAAGGAGGTACTTTTCTGGAGGTATCCACCTTAACGGGTGACACCCACTTTGCTTGTCTTTCATTGATAATTATTTGTTCATGAAAATTGTCTAATTATTCACGTATTATCTCTTGACGCAAAGTATCAAATGTGGCTTCATCCAAATCTTTTGTACTTGTAGGTTGCAAGGATTTCTTGTTTCTGATCACACTGCAGATAAAATTTTCTTGTTATATCAAGTTTTTGAATCTCAATTTCAATAGCTGTGTAGAAACTGTATCACAAACTTTAATGGACTATCTGATATACATCAAAAATTTTTTTGTTTTTATTTACATCAAAAAAATATTTAGTAATTGCTGAAGCATTTTAAACCACACTTAGTTTTCAATCATAAAGATCTCAACAATTATTCTTTAATTTAAAACTTAATTAAAAAAATTAAAATTAAAAATTTTACATATCATTAGATGATTCTGACTGATTTATTGCTACTGCATTATTTACAGTCGACTTTGAAGCTGTACGATTCGATCGGTTCAGTTCGATGTTCCGCGGCAGCGTCATCCTCTCCAGATTGCTGTACAGTCAGCTTTTTCTTCAACTTTCGAGTTGGCTCTGTTGAATATTGTATAAATATTATACTCTTTGCTTGTTGTTCTATGAATTAATACTGGTCGCGCCATATCTTGTATATATATGATTTTGTACATCGAGACAAGCGCGACGCGAATACGCGAGTATGTAAACACACATATATAGTGCAACGCACCCGGGCCCTATCCCCTATCAAAATTTTGTATTTAAAGCATTTTTCAAATAAATGAAGTCATATGCATGAACTTAACATGCATGCGGTCATGTGTATAACATTATTTTGTCAGTTATTAATTCAATTATATTTTTTATTCGAGTTGCAAGTTGGCTTGCCGCTTGACTGTATGTAATGTACGGGACACGACGCCAACTTGCAACGTTCATATCTACTATTTAATCGGTTGAGATTCGATAATTTTCATTAGAAAAACATTGTTGTAAGATTGAAGAAAAACACAGCGCGCGCGCGTGAGAAACGGCTAAGTTTGCCCCACGGCTAAGTTTGCCCCATGAGTCGAGATTATATGTTTCACTTTATATATAAACTTGTCAAATATGTACGAAATAGACATTTCACATGCCAAATATTATTTTCTGAGGCATTTTTGCCATATAAATTTGTAACGTACATGATCGTTAGTTCATCAGCTTTCGATTCATGTATAGTTTATACGATATATCATTAATTAACATTGTTAAAACAATAATAGAAGAGTTAGAGTCTCGCGTCTAGCATATTTGTATGCGAGTTATTTTGTTCACTAGAGCTTGTCATAAGCAATAAATCATTAGTTATTGTTAATTGAGCAAGAATAAACATTCGTGTGTTTTTAGTTTTGCGAAAATTAATTGTTCAAAGCGATAAAACATGTAAATTAAGATTTCACGTGCTTTAGTATATCTATAGCAATGCTTGCGCTGGGGCGACTGGTGGGGGTAACTCACTGCTTCAGCGTCGGAGCAGTTCCGCTCACCTGTATAAAAGGGCGCGTCATTCCGGGAAGAGCTCATTCTTTCTCTGAAGCTGGAGCTAGAAGGAGCATTAAGTCTCCTAGCTAGCAGAAGCATACAGAGAAGCGCTGGCGCTCCGGAAAGCCCTAGATGCGGAGCATTGAGTCTCCTACATGGGAATCCGATTAAATGCGACATAACAGCGAACAATTTTATGTTATGCTTGATGCAATGATTCTAATTTATCAATAAAAAAGAAACAAAGTCTTTTTAGAAAAATTATTAAAATTTTTTCCTAAGTCCCCTAGAACAGCGAGATGCGAAAGTCTTGCATTAAGTCAGACTAAGCGCTTGCAATTCCTTTTACATGCGCTGGACTACCCTTGGACCCAATACGTGGTCTAAGAGGGAAAAAGCAATTTTTAAAATAACAATAATAAATAAAATAACCAGATTTTAGTGAGTTGCAAACACATAGCATTGCGTCAATGTTAAGCGCTTACGCAGTTTTCAGCCCAGTTCTTCTTTATCAGGCATTGCGTCTTGATATAGAAGAATTTTCAGAACGAGAGGATCAAGTAGAAGTCCAAAATCAAAGTCTTCTTTTGCCTGAAGGCGCATTGCGTCGTCTTAGGAAATAAAGAAGCATCGTGCAGTGTGTCACGATTATTTATTTCATGTTGCTGGATATATATATATATAAGGCATTACGTCCTTATATATAGAAGTAACTATTTTTAATCATCTAACTTCAAATCATGCGCGAAATTCTTTATTTATTCGCCCGGTATCCCGGACCATATAAAATCAAAATGTAATTTATATTAAAATCTCTCGCCTCTTTTTATTCTCTCTTGCGCGGAGGCGAGGGGCGTTTCAATGGCGATCCTGCCAGGGTGCCGGGTTTTTAAAAGAATAACTTGTTGTTTCGCGTTTTAATCATTTGTAATTCAGCTTTTGATCTTATGCGTACGGACGAGTGGCTAATTAAAACACTCAATGATCTTAGGATATTTAAAAATAGGAGGATACAATTATCTAAAATATCTCGAGCGCTCGAGTGCCTCTTTTTTCGATCAAGGTCACATGATCAACGGATCAAAGACCTAGAATTTCAAATTGCGTTTATTCAAAATCGGATTAATGAATTATTGACAGAAAATACGAATCTCAGAAGCAATTTGAATAATAACCTTGAAAAACATTTCTCGTATATTAAACGGTTAGATAATAATTTCAAAATAAGCAAAGAAAGTTTTTTAATCATTTCAAAAGAATTATTTGATATTAAAAGAGAATTATTTAAAAAATGAAATTTTTCAAAATGGTTCGAGAACGTAATCATTACACAAGGGAGGGATTAACAAGCGAGAGTATCGCGGAGGAATTGAATTTCACAATTCAAGATCTAATTGTTACGGACGATGACGCGAATCAATCTATTCTTGACGACATGCCGCGTAAAGTAAAATTTTACAAGGATGTACACGACTCGATTCAATATTTACTCGAAAAATCCGATGAGGTAGTCGAAAGAATTGATGATATTGAAACTAAGTTGAAATCATCAGAGAAACAAATATCAGAGCTTGAGAAAAAATATTCCGTGTTAAGTGAGGATTATGATTTTGTTAGAGAAATGCTAAGTAATTTTGACGCCTCACTTTCAAAAAAATTTGACGAAGCAAAAGCTCAAACATTAGAGTCTAGATTAATTAAATTTATTGAGGACAAATTTGAAAACTTTAAATCAGCTTTTAAGGGGAGTCAAAATGAACAGCTTTCCAGTAGCATCATTAATCAGACGGGTGATGTCGTTGCTGAAATTGTTCATACCGAAATTTCTAAGTATGACAAAAAGATTATGGAGGTTGTAGGTAAATTGCGTTACGATACCAGTACAAAAATAGATCTTCTAATTACTTCAAATGACAACATTCTCACTTCTGTAAGTAGGATCAACAACCAAATGAAAGGTATTGACGAGGATAGAATCGAATTTTTTAGTTCTTTTGAAAAAGCTGAACGCGATATGTCGGAAATAAAGTCATCTATACGAAATCGCGAAATAGATTTGAAAAAGGAAATAGAAAATATTAAATTTGAATTAAATAAAATGAAATCTAAACGTACAGGTGATCAGGTTAACGTGACCCCTAGAAATATGCAAATGAAACCTCCTATGTTTAGCGCGGACGGTAAAGAAAAACCGATGAGATATATTCGCGAAATGAAACAATATATTTCGGTTTTAGATTTAACTCATGAAGAAATGATCTATACCATCGGTTCGACTTTAAGTGGTTCTGCAAGCGCTTGGTATAACATCACTCGCCTGTCTATTGTTTCTTTCGATGATTTTGAGAAAAAGTTTAAAAATCGATTTTGGCACGAAGATATTCAAGATGAATGGATGCGTAAAGTCGAGTTCAATCGTTATAATTATAAATCTAAAACGTCTCGTGTAGAACATGCTACGTACATTTGGGGTTTTGCTCAAGATTTAGAAAGAAACTATACAGAATCTGAGCTTGTAATTCACCCGGGCAAAGAAAATTCACATTTGACATGGATATTGAAACAACACAGCCTATCAATCAAAACGAAAGACAACCGCAAAATCAGAATAAGCAATTTCCTAGTAGACAATTCAATCAAAACAAACAAAATTTTAATCAATTCAACAAGCAACAACAAGCACAGTCTTTAAATGCAATTGAAATTGATAAAGATAAGCTACAAAAGGAAGAAAAACAAATACAAGGAGCAATTCCAAAAGCTCTTTCATTCAATGAAGCTAAGTTCAACTCGGATATAAAAGATTGTTTGTCTGGAACATGGGGTTTGAATCAAAAAAACGCATAAGCGTTGTTTCTTGTTTACCAAATAATCAAATTTTAAATATAAATGAACAAGAAACAACGAAATTAATTTGCACAATTTTTAATAATCCTCGAGAAGATTTATTGCAAGATAAATCCGACAATATTCAACTAAACGAAGTATGTAATTGCCCCGAAATACAAATTGAAATTAATGGTATTCCAGTAAAAGCTTTAATTGATACGGGTAGTCAGATTACTTGTTTATCAGAAAATTTTTATAATTCTAACATCAAAAAATTTGAAAATGTTCTAACCCTTCCTATCGTCGGGACGATTATTCGTGGCGCGACGGGTTTAAAATCAACTCGCTTAAATAAACAAATAATGTGTTCTACGCGAATTGGAGAGAGTCAGGCAGACTTAACGTTTTTAATTATTCCTAAACTAATAAGAGATTGTATTATTGGTTATGACTCAATAAAAAATCTCGGGTTTCTTATAGATACACAAAGTGAAGAAATAACAATGAATTATAAAGGAGAAAAAGGGAAAGTTTCATATAAAAACAAATTTATAAATGATTCAAATATGAGCCATCGCTTTGTAGAAATCATCGAGGAGGAAAAAGACATGAATGCTTTTCTTCACTCACTTCGGCCTGTGCAAAATGCCCGATGCAATAACTTAAAAAATAAATTAATAATTGGTCAAAATGACAATAATTTATCAGTTGATCCGTATTCTCTTACTGAGGCGGAAATCGACGAAAAACTTAAAATCTGTAAAGCGAAAGATTCTGAATCCATTTTAAAACTTAAAACTTTAATCCAAAAGTACAATAAAGTATTCTATAAGAAGCCGGGTAGATTGAGAAATTTTGAGTATACCTTGAAACTAAAATCGAATGATCCTTTTTTCATCCCGCCATATCCTGTCGCTATGAATTTAAAAGACAAGCTTCGAGACCAGATCAATCTCATGTTAGAATGGAAAATTATTCGTCGTTCTAGTAGCATATATATTAATCCGATAGTTCCGGTTATGAAAAAAGACGGCTCAATTCGACTTTGTTTAGACGCACGAAAATTAAACGAAATGTTGGAGGATGATCTTGAATCGCCTTACAACATAGAAGAGTTATTACAACAATGCTACGGCATTAACGTCATGTCAAGCCTTGATTTAACGTCTAGTTTTTGGCAAATTGCTTTAAACGAAGAAAGTAAACAATATACTGCATTCATGTTCGAAGGACGTATTTACGAGTTTGAAGTCGTTCCTTTCGGCTTAAAAATAAGCAGTGCTGCTTTACTTCGTGGTTGATTTCATGTAACAAAAAATCTCGGTAATTCGATATTAAATTTTGTGTATTTCAAAAAATGATAGTGAACACTTGGAACACTTAGAAAAATTATTTCAAAGTTTAATAAACTGGAATTTTACTCTTAGTTTTAAAAAGACAGAGTTTTTTAAACAAGAAGCAAAATTCTTAGGCTTTATTCTTTCCACTACAGGCATTAAGCCACAAGAAAATAAAATAGATGCAATAAAAAATTACCCTATTCCAAAAAATATTAAACAGCTTCAAGCATTTTTAGGAACGATTCATTTTTATTCTAAATTTGTAAAAAATTACGCGAATGAGTTAGGTCCATTATTGGATTTATTAAAAAAGGATAAATTAAAAAACTGGGAGTGGGGGGACAGTCAGCAAAAAGCATTTGAAAAAATTAAAATGCTTTTTGAAAAAGAAGTCTGTCTTGCTTATCCTGATCCTTCGAAACCGTATATTTTACGTTGTGATGCGTCGGATTTTGCTATCGCTGCGTCTTTATCTCAAATCGATGACAACAATGATGAACGCGTTATTATTTATATAAGCAGAACTTTAAAAGGCGCTGAATTAACTTATTTTACCACTGAAAAAGAACTACTCGCCGTTGTGTGGAGTTTGGAGCGATTAAGTACATACTTGCGTGCGGCAAAGATTTTTGTAAAAACGGATCATAAAGCTTTATTATTTTTATTTAAATGCAAATTTGTGGGCAATAGAATTCGTAGATGGATTCTTGCTACACAAGATTATAACTTAGAAATTGATCACGTTTCCGGAAAAGAAAATGTCGTCGCTGATATGCTAACGCGACATCCTGATTTTAACCCTGAAGAAATGAGTAAACCTGGTGAAATCATTATTGCCATGTTAAAAGAGCAAAAATTTTCGAGAGATTTAATCTCACAATTTAAAAATCTATCTACTTTACAAAGGGAAGATGAATATTTAAAAAGAGTTATTGATAATATTGATTTGAAGCGCAAAAAAGAACCAGACAAGCAATCTTATATAATTGAAAATAATATTGTATATAAAATTAATCAAAGTGGTAATTATAAAATTATGATTCCGAAAGATATGATAGAATCATTAATTACACAAATACATGAAATATATGGGCACGTCGGTGCTAAGAAAATTACAAAAATATTAAATGAAGATTTTTTCATAAAAAATCTAAGACATAAAACTCAAAAAATTACTGCATTTTGTGATTCTTGCCAGCGCAACAAGGTATCGACGCGGCCTTGTACTGCTCCTATGAAAAATATAATTGCAGAAGCTCCAAATGATCTTTTGTCAATTGATTATATTGGTCCTCTTCCTACGTCACGTGCAGGCGTAAAATATATTTTAGTTTGCGTCGATGCTTTTTCTAAATTCGTTGTTCTATATCCATTAAAAAAGGCAACGACAAAGGTCACCATTAAAAAGATTTTTGAAGATTATATTTTAAATTATGGAAAACCAAAAAACATATGCAATGATCACGGATCACAATTCACGTCTACTGTATGGATTGATAAATTAAAATTAGAAAAGATAAACTTAATTTTTTCTTCAATTAGACACCCACAATCAAATATCGTTGAGCGTGTGAATAAAGAAATTAGTCGTTTTTTTCGTACATTTACTAGCCATAAGCATTCAAATTGGGCATCTTACATAAATATGATTCAAACGATTATTAACGAAACTTACCACGATACAACGGGTTTTCCTCCTATTCAATTACATTTAGGAATAAAGCCAAGACGTCTTTGGAAAAATTGGATTAAAATCAAAGATTCCGATGATGTCGAACGCGAAGAAATGATTTTCCTAGCACAAAAACGCATAAAATCAAAAGCTGAAAAAAGAGCAGCGAAATATAATTTAAACAAAAGAGAATTTTTCGTTGAATTTAATATTGGCGATGAAGTTTTAGTTCGAGCAAATAATGTATCAGATCTAAAAAATAAAAAGATTGCAAAATTTTTTTCTGTTTACGAAGGCCCATACGTTGTTTGCGAAAAAATCGAAAATACAACTTATATTTTATATGATCAAATTAAAAATAAAGAAAAAGGCCGCTTTCATATTAACGATTTAAAGCGTTATTTGCGAAAAAATTAATTATTATAATTCCATATAATTTGCGATTATAGAAAAAAAAACTTGATTAAGGTAGTGTTATACACGTGACTCAATTTACTCCGGAGGCGGGGCGTAAAAATACGCGAAGCTCCTGATTGGTTCGGAGCAGTTCCGTTAATTAATATAAAGAAGAGGGTTGTTTAAATGATTTTTATAAGTTGTTGAACTATCGAGATGTCGACATCAACAAGTACCCAGACGGAGCCTTTTGCTACTTGCTCTGCAAGTACGCAGGTCTCTGATCAGCTGATCAGAATGAATATCTTGGCCTGCGAATACTTCAAAAAAGTCCTCCATTGGCACGGAATAAAGATGGGGAGAGGTTCCCGGTTTATTGCCACACCATCGGCGTTGGCAAAATACGCTAAGGGTAGAGCCGCCTTCACCAACATTCCGTTCCGCACGATAGGCACCCAGACCACCGGGGTGTCGGATGATCCGGCACGATTACCGAGACACCGATCAATAAAAAAGAAAAATTTATCAATAAAAAAAAAACAAAGTCTTTTGGAAAAATTATTAAAATTTTTTCCTAAGTCCCCTAGAACAGCGAGATGCGAAAGTCTTGCAATAAGTCAGACTAAGCGCTTCCAATTCCTTTTACATGCGCTGGACTACCCTTGGACCCAATACGTGGTCTAAGAGGGAAAAAGCAATTTTTAAAATAACAATAATAAATAAAATAACCAGATTTTAGTGAGTTGCAAACACATAGCATTGCGTCTATGTTAAGCGCTTACGCAATTTTCAGCCCAGTTCTTCTTTATCAGGCATTGCGTCTTGATATAGAAGAATTTTCAGAACGAGAGGATCAAGTAGAAGTCCAAAATCAAAGTCTTCTTTTGCTTGAAGGCGCATTGCGTCGTCTTAGGAAATGAAGAAGCATCGTGCAGTGTGTCACGATTATTTATTTCATGTTGCTGGATACATATATAAGGCATTACGTCCTTATATATAGAAGTAACTATTTTTAATCATCTAACTTCAAATCATGCGCGAAATTCTTTATTTATTCGCCCGGTATCCCGGACCATATAAAATCAAAATGTAATTTATATTAAAATCTCTCGCCTCTTTTTATTCTCTGTTGCGCGGAGGCGAGGGGCGTTTCAATAGATACACACTATAGAGAAGAGCGCTCGCATATACTGTACTCGCGCTCATTCTCTCTCTCTCGCTTGTAAGTCTCGGAAGGAGACAGTCGTGTCCGACGACACATCACACATTATAATAAAGTTACTTATTATTAAAAACAACCTCACTAATTTTCCACCACTCCAACATGGTAGCAGAGCATGGTTGGAAATTTTTTATGCCGTACTGTGACTTTTTTTTAAAAAAAGTGCAGTAAGACATATTAAAATGTGCTAGTGAGGTGTGAGAGCCACATGGAAAATACAAAAGTGTTCCAGTGAAAAATAATTGAACTAAGAAGAGTTCAAAAAGAAATATAAGTGAAAATAACAAATAAAAGTAGTCTAGAAGAGACTGATAAAAACATTTTTGTGAAAAATTGAAGAAAAAAGTGTGATGCGAAGAGATTACGGTCGGCACACATAAAACGTGTTTAAGTGACGTGATAGAGCACATGGAAAATTTTATGAATTTGCACAAATAATTAATGATCGAAGAAAACAAGGAAACACTAAGTGAAAAAATTAGAAAAACAATTTTGAGAAAAGTTATAAAAATAACCAAAGAAGTTTGTGTTTTGAGAAACGAAATTTACACAAAAATAAGTGAATACGAAATGGCTCAAGCAAAAGTTGAAGATATAATTATACCAATTTTTGACGGTATAAATTATAAAGTTGGAAAACAAGATTAATGATCTTGCTTGAATATAAAGAATGTCAAGAGCAAATAAAAAGAGAAAGAATTGCCTCAGACACAGAAGCTGATTGGAAGAAAAAAGATCTCAAAGCACGTGCAATTATAACAAGTGCTATCTCAGATAAGCAGCTTGAATATGTAAGTGAATGCATAACAGCGTGTGAGATGATAAAAAGGTTTGACAAAATGTATATAACACAGTCAACAGCCTTACAAATGTTGCGAAGAAATAAAATAGAAGAAATCAAACTTAAAAGTTATAGAGAAATCGAAGAATTTTTCGTAGACTTCGAAAAAGCCGTAAATGATTTTAAAAGTGCTGGCGGTAAGATAACAGAAGCAGAAAAGATAAACTATTTACTTCGAGCACTACCATCAACTTACAGTTATATTGGTGATTTTCTTGATGTGATACCCAAAGAACAACATACGGTCGATTATGTTAAATCGAAAATAAAAGAAAAAAATTTACATAACATAGACAATAACAAAAGTGATAGCAAAAGCAATGTAAGCACTTTCAACACGAAAATAAAGGGAAATTGCTATAATTGCGGAAAATATGGCCACGCGCAAAAAGACTGTTGGACTGGACAACAGCAAGGTCAAAGCAGCAGCACTCAACCAAGTCGAAATCAGCGAGGAAGAGGTAGTCACAGATGCAGCAACAGAGGCTTCAAAGGCAGAGGTCGAGGCAGAGGACAACATTCATCGCACAGCACGAAAGAGCAACACGAAGATTACGCGAGCGAGTCATGGTCAACGCAAGTATATACACCAGAGACAAATAAGGTAAATTTAGAAAGTGATTGTAGCGGTAGCGAAAATCGAAAGAAAATCTTTTGGTTATTAGACAGCGGTTGTACCGATCACATTGTACGCGATGATAATTATTTTGAAAATTCTGTTATTTTGAAAAAACCGATAGATGTCAAATTACCTGACGGTAAAACGCTCAAAGCTACAAAAGTAGGAAATATACAAATTTATTTTGAAAATTATTATAGTAAAAAATATGTAAATCTAAACAATGTTTATTTCGCAAAAGACATAAAGCAGAACATATTAAGTTTTTCAAAAATAACTGCAAGTAATACGATAGTAGCTAGAAATGATAGCGCGAGAATTTATAACAATAATAGAGAATTAATTGTAGTTGCAAATAAAGTAAATAATTTATATTATATAAAAGGTTTTCTAGTGAATGAACAGAAAGAAAAATGTATAAATGCAGTAAAAATAACCGCGAAAGAAAAATGTCACAGAGCATTAGGTCATGTTAATTTTCAATACTTAAATAAATTAGTTAAAGAAAAATTAGTTGAGGGATTGCCAGATAAAATTTAATTTTAAATCATGATTTTAAATCAAGAGGCGCGGTAGCGCCACGATGGCAAATATAAGGTACGTTCAATACGCACGCCGCCGTCGGGCGCTAGCCAGACCCTATTATACATCTCATAGGCATTGTTCGAAACTTGACTTACGGTTTTCTTCACTTTGACAGCATTATTTGTCACATAGAACTACTCAAACGAAAGCTTGAGACGAAAGTAATAAAATCACACAGGGTTATATTTTGTGAAAA
The DNA here is from genome assembly GCA_018906965.1 of Philotrypesis tridentata. NCBI lineage: Eukaryota > Metazoa > Arthropoda > Insecta > Hymenoptera > Pteromalidae > Philotrypesis > Philotrypesis tridentata. Next base: position 60,156 of record JACCIB010000612.1, read on the forward strand.
GGCTTCTATTAAATGTTATTCTGAAGTGAAAGTTCCGGCTCATGAATTCTCGTCAAAAAAATTGTTCTCCCTGATAAATTGTTTTCCGCCATACGTCATCATGTGTGACGTCAGCGCTATAGATATATACTTGTGTACAGATATGTGGTGCAGACGACGATTACAATAACACAGTGCTAAGGTATAGATAGATAAGCAAGCAATTTTATCAAGGGGCGCGTTTGTTAATAATTATAAATCAGTGTTAAATGTAATATAAATTTAACCTAAATATATATTTTAAAACAGTGTTAAATTCTTTTGTACACAATCGAAAAGCAATCATAAACTAATAGTTCATAATTAGATAAGTATTTAGTTTTATTTTGATTTATATAAATATACAATACAAATAAAGGATTTGTGAACTGATTCTTTGTTAAAATGTTCTCTTTTATTTTTCAGGTTTTATTAGATTGGAAGGCATACAACTATCAAGATACAAGGAAAAAATTTTCTCGTAATGTAACAAGCTAGTGAAGTGTAAAGTATTTAATGATTTTTCATGCAAGAAAGTTTCTATTTTTCCATGTGACAAACTAGTGAAAGTGCTGTATTTTCATCGTTTAAGTATCGAAGAAAGTTTTTACAGAATTTACAGTCAATGTTTTCCTATTTCTATTAGGAGGTTACGCAACTGTCAGGTTATATACTAAAGGAATTCCTGTGACAAGATGGTGAAGTGAAAAGTATTTTATTAAAGGATAATTCATTATTAAGTTTAGAATAATAACTGGTACAGAGTAAGCGTGTTCTTATTTTGATTCAAAGATTATGCTACCTACGCCACAAGATTTGATCATTATTAAGGTAACGTGTTTGGTTCAATTAATCATAGGGATTAATTAATTTTGAATGCCTCATAACTATAAAACGTTTATGCGTTAGACATTGAATTTGAGTAAGACGTATAATTTTACCTACAAATAACTGCTTAAAAAATGAAAAACAGATTGCATTGGTAGTTTTAGTTTAATTGTCTTTAATGAACTATAATCTTTTAATAAAATTCAGTTTTTAGATACAGATAATTGCACGTACTTTTTTTAAATATTAAAACCAATTTCTATACCAATTTCTATTTCTATTTTTTAGAGAAATTCGATATCATTAACGGATTTGTACCAGAGTATATGCACTGTTGCTTACTTGGAGTTGCAAAGCAAATACCTCAATGTTTAATTGGACGATGCGACACTTCCTATATCGATAAACTCATTCAAAGTATAAAGGTACCGCATGTAGTGAGTCGCTTATCCAGGCCTTTTTCCGACCGCAATTACTGGAAAGCATGAGAGTGGGAAAATTGGACTCTATTTTATAGTATTCCCATTTTAAAATCAATAATTAATAAAGAAATGCTCGAATATTGGTCACTATTTGCAGAAAAGTTGTACATTTGTTTGCAAACGGATATTAGTTATTTAGCTTTAAATAGAGCCGATGAATTGCTGCACCTATTTGTTTTCCAGACGCAAGAGTATTTTAGGAAGTCTGCACTGACGTATAATGTCTATCAACTGCTACACTTAGTAAAGAGTGTATACAATTGGGGACCGCTTTGGGCCCATTCAGCATTTTCATTTGAATCTGGAAATCATCATTTGCTCCAAACTATTCATTGTGCAAAGGGCGTTATTTTACAAATACTGAGATTCATCAATATTAATTCAAGCACATTTATATTAGAAAAAAAAGTTTATCCAGGCGCTTGCGAAATTGTAAAAAACTATTGCATTTACATAAAAAAAACGCCAGTAAAAAAAAGTTTCAAATTGAATAAAATAACATATTTTGGTAAAGAAGAACGAATAAGTTTGGAAGAAGCGAAATCTTTGAATGTATCAGATAACAGTAAAGTATTCCACAGAATGGTGAAGGATGGGTGTCTTTATACGTCTTGTTCAAGAGAAAATCGTCACTCTGACAACTGTAATGCAAAATTAAAAGATGGAAAAGTAATTAAAATTTTAAAATTTATTGTAGATGTAAAATCAAATCTGGAAATAACGGTTTGTTAAGAAATAGACAGAAAGTCAGATAATTTGGGCAGCTATACTCATTTGAAAGAAGTAAAGTTAAATGAAAATGCAGAATTAATGGCAGTACTAACAATGAGCATTGAGTCCATTTGTGTTTACATAGACAACATAGACAATGAAGCATTTGTGGTACCGGTACCAAATTAATTTTATTATTAATTTAAAGTTGGAAAGTAAAGACTTACAAGAAAGATAATAGTTAAAGAAGTACGTATATATCTTTTTATTTTATACAGTTGTTTTCAGCTAGCTTCAATTTATCCACCCCTCCCGCCTTCTCCTCCTTTCTCCTTCGCACCTCTTCTTCCCCTTCATTCCCCTTCTTTAAGTGGGGTATATATGGTAACAGGTCAGTCTGACTTTGACACTGAAATTAATACTGAAAGTTCTGTTATTTTTTTTTTGTCTTAGTTGTGACGTTGTGCTTCCTAGTACACGCTCAATACTCAAGGTACTTATATACTTGAGCTGTATTATTTATTTTGGGCTGAATTCGATTATATTTGATCAATTTAGGAGAACGGTTAAGAGAAGAGGTGATTCAATAACAACAATTATTAATGCTGATTTCACCCTAGCTTTATTAACCAATTCCTATCTCTGCAATGAGACAAACTGAAGCCTCTCACACAAATTCCTGGCCCTGCAAGGCTAACTCCTCCAGACCACGGTTGTATTCCTCTCTCTCTCTCTCTCTCTCTCTCTCTTACACACACACACACACGCACGCATGCACGCATATATATGCACAAGCATACGCATACGCACAAACACACGCACTCGACAAAGGCGGCCGACAACCGATGTCAACACGCGCACGGGCACACACACTTTCGCTCGTACCTTCTCTCCTTTCTACTTTATCCAGACGTGCGCACGATGACAAGCCAATTGTGCGCATAAGGCTCTCTCTCTCCTTCCACCTCACTGGAGCTTGTATCGAAGCTGATGAGTTTCTGGTGATGTCATCCTCGGTTTTCCTATCGATGCTCTTTTCTACGGCTCAGTGTCTTTCTCCTGCCCACTCGCGATTTTTTTTGCCTATTGTACTTTTTGATCTCGAACTCGATCATAGTCAGGTTAATACTGATTGGCGGTTTGAGCCTTTCAGCAAGGAGTCCTACGCACATCGACAACGCGCCTATTCGCCCATCCAGCAATTAGAACGTTACATCAACCGACCAAGGCATTATCCAGTAAGATATACAACGGCGCATAGTATACTAAAGTTATTGTCACCTTTTTTTTCTGGACCGTTATGGTGACTCCTGCTTGAAAACGTACCAGGGTGAAGGCGATAGATGAAGGCTAAATGACACGTATGGAAGCGATAGGTGAAGGCCGGCCTACAGGATTGGAGGCGATAAACGGAGGGTGGAGGCGGTAGGTGGAGTCTCGAGAACGGGAATAGAAACGATGGGCGAAGGCTAAAGAACATGATTACAGCCAATTGCTAAAGGCGATGGCTGAATTGCTGATTACAGGCCAATTGCTGGAGAACATGAATAGAGTCGATTGGTGGAAGCTGGAGGACATGATTAGAGTCGGTAAAGCGAGTGTGGAGACGATAGGTGGAGGCTCGAGGACATAAATAAAGACGATAAGTGGAAACTGGAAGACATGAATGAATTTGCACCTTTAATAAGTCTTTAAGGGAGGCCAGTTTGTCCGGGGCCTAGAATTTATTGTGCGTGCATTGCCCATAGTCCCTAATCCTTCAGTTTTGACGGATCACCGTCCGATCTCTCTGCTCTGTTTCCTTCTAAAGGTTCTGGAAAACCTTGTACACCAGCAAATCGTATCTCTAAACCAGATTATTTGTTCTTCTTTCGATTTTAGCAAACAGTTAATACAGTGTGCCATGCTAAGCTCCTCAAGAAGCTCCCGTTCTTCTGCTTCTCTAAACAGGTAATCTGTTGGCTTGTCTCTTACCTCGGTAGTAGAAAGCAGGCTTTCCCTTACGATGAAGGGAACTTTTTCACCTATTACGCCCTTAACATATGAGTACCGCAAGGTTTAGTTCTGGGGTCTCTGCTGTTTCTTCTCGACGTCTGCGACATATTTTATTGCTTAGACCCTAGAATCTCTCATATCATCTATGCAGATGACCTAGAAATATATAGCCGAAGCCGCTTAGAGTAGCTTCATGCTTAAATCACCAAGATGTTAACTAATGCCAATAGGATCATAGGTTAGGCCTCAGACAACAGCTGATTGCAGCCACCCTTCATCGGCTCTTAAGGGGTTATGCCTGAGTTAAACCTGAAAAAAATAAATTATCAGTTAACAGGTCAAAAAAAATGTTGTACAAGTAATACCAAATAAAAACTTTTTCGTGATTAAACTGTACATATTAGTTGTAATTTTCCATGTGTTTAAAAACTTATATATCTATACTTACTATGTGTGAAGAACCATGTGTGAAGAACTAAATTTCAGTATATTTTATCCTTTGCCGTAAGGTTTCTCATGATCCAGGTGATGAATTCAAACCAAACTGGATGGCAATTCTTCTAAATGTCTTTCTCCTCAGCTTGAACGGAAGGGATTACTGAAAAATAAAAATTTTAAATATTTAGAAACACATAAGTTCATAATATTCATAATTATAGTGAATTATGCATATGTTCACATGCGTAACATTCTTTAAACTTACCTTAGCCAATTTCCCTCCATTCAAGCAGTGAAGAAGGGCTTCCTGGAGTTCTCTAAAAAATTTCATCTTAATCGGTCCCATAGTTGTTGAGAAATCCTGCGGCAACTGACCTAAAATCACAAAAATTCAAAACTTGAGAAAACTGCATTTAAAGTTTATACATGAAACTTATTTCCATTTATCGGGTAGTACTTACAGAAACTGCTTGGCATATTTTTTTGTGTTTTGGCATAAAATATCCCTGTATTAAGGGATATATTAAGACCCGGGTGCCACACATATTGATATACTAGTATCAAAAGCTGAAATTGAAATATAAATTTTTATACGCATTCACAGTCAGTATGTTTCATATGAATATAATTGTTGGTATTGCTTACCCATGACTTTCTAGGATTCTTAATAGTTACAGCCAACTTCCACAACATCTAACCTTGCATCGAACACAGAAGTACCTTACCGTTCACATGCCATTGACAGCGTATATACCTAAAAATAAAGAACACACTCACAAAGAACAAGTTCTTCACAAATAATGTGTTATTTAGAGTCCAAAATACTTATCTAAATTTAAACACCACTGACACTCAGAAGTTTTCACTTCAGATCAAAATTCACAACATCATGCTTGCACTAGACTGCAGATCAAGCAGACGAAAGAGCTGTCTGATAGCAAACTTAACTAGGTTGGTAAAACAGTGATTGGCTTTTCCATATGCTGTATGGTACCATGTTTTTAGGTGGTAATTTATAAAAATATTTTAGTTTGCACGCATGCTTATTATTTTATTAAAAAGATTAAATTAATGAAACAGATAAATTTATTTTATTTTTAACATTCACAATAAAAAAATCTATGCTTTTATCAGAATGAGCTATTTTCTATATGCAGTAATTCATAAATAAATAATTTGTGTTATTTTTAATAAAACTGTTTTTTATCAAAAGGAGTTTGTATGCACATTTAACGTTAAATTTTCTATAAAAATGTAATGGCTTTGAATAAACAAAAGCGCTATAGAATAAAATATGAAAAATACTTAATTTTGACAAATTATATATTTTTAGTATTTTGCCTATAATTTTGTAACGAAATTTTTTCGGGCAAAAGGAGTTTCAACAGTATATTCTACAGTAAATTTGCTATTAAAAAATCAAATAAAAAAAATTTGATTTTTTTGAATTTTAACTCAGGCATAACCCCTTAAGTTACATGCTAGTGAATCGTGCGGTACTATGGATCTGTTCGATCCTGGTGGAGTCCTGCGTCATCTGAGACAATCTGTAAAACATATTTCCGACTTACATCGCTTCTCTTCTCTCTTCTCGTCTTCCAGAACGATCTGCCTAAATTGTCTACGGCTCCTTGCTGTTGGCAGATATCTCCCTCGGGCTTTGGCTCCTTCTATCCAGTGCCTCTCTCCCTCACCCTTTTCTCCGTGACTACTCAAATGCGTCTCATTGTGGACTTCGGCTGGACAGGGTTCGGCACCGCAGATTCTTCCCCTGGTCGAACACCAGCTTGGATACGACCTCGGTCTCGGCTACCTTCGATTCGCTTCCCTCATCAGGGCTGATTAGGTCTCCAACTTCGCGGATGTGTCTCTTGACGGCCACGACTGTTACCTAAGCACCGTGTACCAGATCGCCTGCTTCGATAGTTTCCAGTGATTCATGGTCGTTTCGTCCGGTCTCGTCTTTGACCTTTGAGATCTCGCTAATGACACTTCCAGCTTCACTATTGTTACTACCGACCGACACAGCTGTACTTTTCTCTATGTGTGTCGAGATGCCGGCTTCGAAAACTTCCAGTCGCTCGCGCTCATCTGGTCGCCTGACATTGTTTTTGATCTCCGAGATCTCTTTCGGTACTATTCTTCGGTAATTTACGAGGAACTTCATCACTTCGACTATCTCGGTATCTTCGTCGTCGGAGATCTTACTCGATTCCGCTCCGTCCAAGTCCGTGTCATAGTCGTCGTAATCAAAGAGGATTACTCCAGCCTCCCTGCGACTTCTTTTTCTTCGTAGACCCTTGATTAAAATCTTAGACTGTTTTCTCATTTTAAGCGGTTTACGCATATGATCGACGATATAACAGAAGTTTGTTATATACGCTAATATTTTCTAGCCTTTCCCTTGCATCCATTTGTATAATTTGACATCCATGACTTTGTAAGGTGAAAGTGACTGACAATACTGTTAACGAAATGCTTCTTCGAAATCGTTCCAGACGCGGAAGCCCTTTCCTTCAATCTTGAACCAAGAGGCTACTCGGCTGGACAGAGATTACGATATTATGCTCAGCATCTGTAGGCTAGTTTGGCCGTTACTCTCCTTAAGTTGAAAATCGTCTGTTCCAATTTTGCAGGATTTGCAAACGAGATACGTACTCGGTCATTCTGTTCGCTCGTTCTTGATTTTGGCTGTAGCTGCGACTTCGAAGTCGTCGTTTTCTATCACTCCAGCCACTGAACTCGTATCGCTCGGTCGACTGATACAAGTCTCTGCCAGGGGTTCAATTACGGGGTCGTGTTCTGTCCTGTTTACTCGTTCTGCTTCTTCTATGATACTGGTGAGATCGTCGGTCTAGGCTGCTGTTTGACTCGCTCGAATTGGATCTATCGCTGGAGCTAAGACTCGGGCTAGACGGGCTGTCACCGAGGGTATGCGATTGCTCCAATGATAATTATTTGGCTAGCTGCGAGTCGCGTTATCGCTCACTCGTTGGGGTTCTACCTCGTGAGACTGTCTCACCTGGTGGGGAACTCTCTGCTTATTTCCTTGCATCAAGTTCGTGATTTTGCGTATCTGGTGGACCGTCACGTTTTGTACATGGTCCACGCCTGTATCCTCAGATCGCACTTCAGATACTTAATTGTCGGCAGAGAGGGAGCTCCAGCAGTCTGTAACCTCGGCTGCAGTAAGGTTTCCATGGTTTCCGGTGGTACGCGGCCTCTATTATCCCAATCGTGCCAGAGCACGTTGTTAACTACCCATTGCATCAGCCACACTCGCAATAATAGATCTCAGAATTCTTCAAGCGGACCATGCATGGTGACCTCGCACTGAGCTAAGGCCTGAATAATTTTTGCAGAAAATGGGTTATTACGGAAAATTAACGATGCTATTCACTACTTAATTTTTCTAACCTAATATAACGTGACTGTAATCCTGAGGTGTGTCAGGAGTAGAGGAGAAAATCTCTCGACTCTCGGCTGTCCTCTCCCTTAGGTTTGATTCGACTCCCTTAATTCCCTTTTGTAAGATGTGAGTTAGCGTGCAGTTTATTAACTACCGCGCCGCGGCTGCTCTAATCTTCTTGGGTTTACTTCCGAATTTTTAAAGAGAGGGTAGGAGGTAATGTCGGCCTTAACCACGTGCAAAATTATCACAATATGAGATAAGGGAAAAAGGAAATAATATGAATTCGGATATATAAATAAGAATAATTATAAAATATAAATTAATTTCAAATAATTAAAATGAGAAGAAACGTTGTGGATTTCAGAGAGCGTCCTGGGAGTCCTCCTGGTCCTCCTCGTGACCTTTCTTCGATATCCGCGGTTGCAATTTATAACAAGTAGGCGCCTTGCCGCAAAAGGCGGTCGCACACGCACCCTCGCGTAAATAATTATAAATAATTATAAATAAAATATAAATAAATAAAATATAAATATATATAATATATTATTATAAATAATTATATTATATAATTTTAAATTATATTGAATTAGCCGGGTAAGCCGATTGAATGTACAAGTACTCACAATTTAACTTATTCGCGTAACAAAATCAAAGGTAGCACAAAATGATGAATTATTGTAAATGAATTGACCGCTAATTGAACTAAAACCAAGGTAGCCCTCGCAACAGCACGACTCTCGCGCATCTCAAGGCACTCATCCACACTCGTCCTCTCGACGCTACACTTTCGCTTTGTCCGAAGACAAAATCATACATGTACACTTGGTCTCGTGAGACCGAACATTCGAACTTAATCCTAAGGTCGCGATTTCGCCCCTCTAGCTAGATCGCTCCCGTGTAACCTACGTTTGACCGAGAACCTGTCCGCGTCCGACGGCTTATGACACCTCTCGCGCCTTAATCTATCTGCGCGTCGGACGAGTCCACCATGTACTCGCCGACGAATTACCTAATCAACACTCGACCGATTTACACTATACAACGCACGAAACAGGTAGCCCTGGATATCCTATCGCTAAGGTAGCTCACGCCGCTCGCAACAGGAAGCCCAAGGTAGCACTCACTCACTGAATTTCACTGTTACAAACTAAGTACTTAACTAAGACGAGACGCCAAGTTAGCCGAGTTAGCCGCGCGCGTTGATGATCAAAATCTAATTACGTAGGGAGCCGCGGATGCTGATGTTCATCTACTCGAACAGGGAGCCTCGCGTAAGGAAGCCGCGCGTGGTGATATTCGCGTAATTGCTGTCGCGCGCAACGAAGGTCGCGCGCTCGGCAAACAAAGACTTTGCGCGTGGAGCTGCGCGTTTGCCCGTGAGGAAGACTTAGCCTATTTTACGAACGACCCACTGACCTTTATCCTTATCCTCGTCCACGTCGAACGGTCCAAGCCCAATGGATCCAACAAATCACGAGATCACAATCACAGATAGAACAGAAAATCCGAAGTCCCACGGGAGCAAATAGCAGAGTCGTCCGAGCAGGAGTGGCCGAGGCAGAAGAGTACCGCCTCGCGCTCTCGCTCTCCCGTGCCGCCGCACGTCGCGCGCTCTAATTGGTCGGATCGCTTGGGCCGACGGCCCGCGCTCTCGCGCCGCAACAGGCTCGCTCGCCTCGCATCGTCAATCGCTACGCATGCGCAATGGGCTATTCGATATATCTCGACCCTGGAGCAGGTAGCCGCGAAATTAAAACGTTTGTATACAATAGGGAGCCAGCATTCACTCAGGTAATTCGCGTGTAGCGCGAATTACGAAGTACGATGTAACTCTCGGTGTATCCTTTCGTCTGGGCCCTTGATTCGGGAGTACGCCTGTTACAAGGAGCGCCGAAGATGCCTTTTTACTTCAAACATCCACGGGAGGGCGGCCCTCACGCTGGTCCTGCTGCTACATACGCTCACGTAGGGAGCCCCGCCAGTACATCGTCTATATCCACTCTTCGACGATGACCATATTGGATGCCCTGAGGGAATCCGACTCGTCATTGCCGCACCAGAGTTTCACTTCCTCCTCCTCTCATTCCTCCTCTCGCCCTTGAATGAGTATTCGAAGGTGTCCTCTGTATTTTTCTCCTCTCGCTGCTATCTCTCCGCTCGTCGCGTAGTTGCTCGAAAAGAAAGGAACCAACGCCATTAACTCATGCACTCAAATCCACATTCATACGGCCTTGAGACGCTCTGCCCCGGCGGCTCGGAACCCGAAGTAACGTGACAACAATTTGCCACTTTACAATATATACACATATATGCTGTTTTTTACAATTACAATAAAAATATCTAGTTTTGACTGGATTTATTAAAAAAAAATGAAACTTTTAGATCTATTGAATAAATAATGTTAATTAGGCTATTTTGCGAAAAAACAGTTAAAATATTTATTCAGTATTTTGTTTATAATTTTGCTGGAAAATTTTTTTTCGAAAAACGGCTTTCGGGAGCATATTCTATGATAAATTTCCTATGAAAACAAATAATAAAAAAGATCGATTTTTTTCAAGTTTTAAAGGTGTTCGGTCTCCTTAAATTCTTAAAGTCATAAGCCCTTACACCTATAAACCCCTTCAAATCCTTAAATCTTTAAACTCAATCCATAAACCCAAAAAATACTGAAACCCATGAACCCATAAATACTTCAATTCAACCCAGCCCACCCCTTAAACCTATAAAACCATAAACTTTTAAATTCTTAAAGATACTGTAATCTTCTGCATGCGGCACATTTTGTGGAACTGTGTTATCTTTATTAAGTTTAATGCAAAACACCATATCATGACTTATATTCATTTAATTTTATTTTCTGATTTCAGAGCTATATCATGATTATCTCAAGGAGGCATTTAAAGAGAGGCCTGAATATATACCGTCTCACCTAAGTAAGATGAATCGGATTATCAGCCAGAAGCTACAAGATATCCGAAAACATACTTTGAAGCATTGAAAAATGCTCGTGAATAATAATCGTGATCATTAGAATTGTATATACCATTATGTAAAACGGAAAACTTTTATCTTATTAGTTTTGTTCATAAGTAAATACTTAATTGTTTATAATCGCGCGATTTGACGAGACATTTGATATTTGACGAGATAAGTGCTATCTTATCTCACTTAATGGGTTAAAGAATACAAATTAATAATTTTAATATAAACAGATAAAATTTGCTTTTACCGCATTTGGAAAAAGACAATAAAGAATGTGATTCTGCAAGTATGTAAAGGGAAAGGATATATAAATATATATTTATGTTGGTGTAGATTGTATATTTTGTAATATGAATGGCATGTACAAAAAGAGATCATAAAATTATTGCGAAGAAGACAAGTAAAGAATGAAAAGTATTTATATAAATATATATTGTTGTTAACAATTCCTACCTGATACCTGATTTTAATAACGTTCGTATGCGCGAAAGTTGCTTGTTTGTGCAAAGTCGATATGTTGATTTTGATATTTATTCATGGATGTAAGAAAAGAAAAAACATAAATGTGTGATTGGATACTGTCTAAATAGCATATATATATATCCGTATATATAGTTATACATCATGGCTTTTAACTTAGGCCATACTCCGTTGCGTATTAGGACCCTGTGTACATAAGTATATACCCGGAAAGTATACATATATAGTGTCATAGAAAATAGGCACATACAAACGCGCGCGCGCGCACACACATACAAACATGTACACACGCGCACACACACACACATACACATACACACACGCACACACACACATACAAACATAGAGAGAAAGCCTTGCACCCTTTATAGCTACAACTCGTAGTCTTAGTATACTGCATTCAGGGCTTCAAAGTGGGGAGTGGGAAGACCCCTACCTATGCATGCAGTATATACAGAAGCTAGTCCTCGCTGTAACGTAGCTGCATAGAGAAAATCTGTAGTGGGGGACCGCGCGGCCCTCGCTCTCTCTCCAAACTCTGCGACACCTTCCCCTCCTTTACTTTCTAAATTTTTACCCAAAACCTCCATCTCAACTCAAGCGCTAGAACGTCGGTAAAGATATTATTGAACAAGCATTCATCTCTTCGAGCCAAAATTATTTATTATGCTGACGTTTCGAACCCTCGGTGGGTCCCTCTTCAAGGCTAAATTACAGATAATGTATAAAAATTGAAAATTATAATGTTGGTTTTTAGTGATGTCACTTATAATGTTTGATTATATTCTCTGAAAAATTTTTAATTTGCAAATTTTTAATTAATTTTTATTAATTATTGGTTATTATGTGATTTTCTGAATTCTATAAGTTCTAATGAGTTTTTGTAGATTATCTCTAATTTAACCTTGAAAAGGGACCCACCGAGAGTTCTAAACGTCCACATAATTAATAAGGAGATAAATGGTTCTTCCAAGATCTTACATAAAATCTTAAACGATAAGAAGCCATTCAAAACTTATTTTTTAAAGATCTTGCATACAATCTTTCATGATAAGAAGAACTCAAAAAAATGATGTAGTCAAGATCTTATATAAGATCTTACATACAATCTTACATAATCAGAAGCCATTCAAAAAATTATATATTCAAGATCTGACGTAAAATCTTACACACAATCTTACGTGATAAGAAGCCACTCAAAAACATTATGTATTCAAGATCTTACGTAAAATCTTACGTACAATCTTACATGATAAGAAGCCACTCCTAAACATTATGTATTCAAGATCTTACGTAAGATCTTACATACAATCTTACATGATAAGAAGCCATCCAAAAACATTATGTATTCAAGATCTTACGTAAGATCTTACATACAATCTTACATGATAAGAAGTCATTCAAAAAAAATATGCATTCAAGATCTTACATAAGATCTTACATACAATCTTACATGATACGAAGTTTTTCAAAAAAAAATTATGCATTCAAGATCTTACATAAGATCTTACATACAATCTTACATGATAAGAAGTTTTTCAAAAAAAAATTATGCATTCAAGATCTTACGTAAGATCTTATGTAATTTCGTGTTTGAAAATCAATGATAAGATCGTAAGCAAGATATTATGTAAGATTTTACATAAGATCTTACACAATCTCCTAGATAAGATCTTTGATCAGATATTATGTAAGATCCTGAAGAAAATTTTCAATAGGGTTGGGCTATATGTGAAGAGTAAAGATTAATTTTATGCTTTTTTATGAGTTGTTGAAAATTTGAATTGTGAAATTCTTTTCTTTGATCGGTTTGTAGATTCGTTGGTATACCGCTTTGCTTCAATATTCCCTTCATTGCTTCAGAAACATCATTGCCATTGCATACTTTGAGAATATGTCTATGACAGTGAATAAGTAATTAAAACCTTTATTATCCTTACAGTAAGGAATGACTTCTACAAGATCAGCTTGCCAAGTCTCATCTATCCCACTCATCTCATCATTATCATTATATATAGAACCTGATTGATTAATGTCATAAACTATGTAACTTGATTTACTAAGCCTCATTCCTTTTTTGTGGTACTTACTTGAATTACTCATAACAGCATTCGAAGGTCCATTGCTTTTGGTTCTCAAATCGATGAGCTTTTCAAGTGGAGTAACGACAGGTTTCAATGTATCACCAATTACTTTTTGAAAATCATCTCTCTCTTGTTTTAATAAAGCATATTTTTTCTTTCTTAAACACAAACATGCTGTCAAGCTGCTGTCTACAATAGAACAGCACAGAATGAGATTCACATCTCCTTTTTTATTGCCAAACAATCAAATCCTTTTCTGTATCTACCATTATTCATTTCTCTATCCTTTTCAATAACAATGAACTCATACTTATCATTTTTCCAGCATTTTGAACTAAGATTTCGAAATTCATCGAAAATTAAATCAGTGTTTACATGGTCTTCATATACATGTTTTAAATTAATATCATCTTGGCGATAAATTACCAGCATGTTAATATTGTCTCTAATGAGACACTTTGGTATATGAGCGTATGAATGACAAAGATAGAAACTGTCTACGCTTTTATGCCTACCCATACAGAAAAATGCTCTGACGATATCTTGCTTCTCACAAGTTACATCATCAAAAATTCATGATAATTGAATTTGGTAATGCTTCATCTGGAGATACTACAGATTCATGTTCATTAAACGGCAGATATGATATTCCTTTAATTGGATCTAAAACTTCTTTGAGAAATTGATACTTGGGTTGATTCAACGATTTAGAGCATACATATAAATTTTCAAATCTAAGACCATTCGTATGTGTTATTAGAGCTAATAATCTATTTGTTTTGCCACAGTTCGATGGACCGCAATAAACTGCTCAGATACTATCTCGTAGTAATTCTCTATGCCGATTCTTTCACTTCTGTGTTCCAAAATCAAAGTTTGCAATTGGAAGTTTGACTTTCTGCTCAGTAAAATCTATGTTGACGTGACAAAGATAACTTTAAAATTGAGCCTAAAATAATATAAATACATGTTTTATATTGTCCATCTCTCCGTTGTGAATCAGCCCTCGAAGAGAGATGATTGTACACAAGTTTCAGAAACGGCCAAAAGGTCATGGCTTGCTTGATAAAGTAATCAATAACTTACCTATTGAAATGCATCTTCCAGGTTACCAATATTGTGGTCTCGGAACTGAACTAAAAAAGCGAATAAAACGAGGAGTCTCGGTATAAATCCACTTGTTCAGGCATATAAACAGCTCGATATTGATTATTCTAATCAAAATGTTGACCGTAAAGTTGCGGACATGAATCTTGCTGCTAAAGCTTGGGAACGTGTCCAAGCTAAAGATGCTAGTCTAGGTGAAAAAGCTATAAAATTGAAAGCAAAGACTGGAATAGGACTAAAATTCAGTAAGTTAATAACTGCAGTTAAAAAAAACATTGAAGCCAAGTAAATGTTCACGTAAGGTTATTCAATCTCCTTAAAAAGGTGCACGATAAGCTGTAAAGAAAAAAAAGATGGGTAAGATGGTAAGAAAAAAGTTAAACTTTCACGTGTTCTGCCATTACCATCAAAAATTGGTGGAGTTCTTCCTTTTCTTATACCATTATTTGCAGGACTTAGTGCAACCGGTGCTTTCGCAGGAGGAGCTGCTGGAATGAATAGAAAGATAAATAGAAAGATTATAAAGAAAGTAAAAGACATAAGAAAACTATGGAAGCTGTTGCTCTAGGCAAATTCTCTATCTTAAACCTTATAAAAGCAGAATGGGATTATTTATGAAGCCTTATATTGGACATGGTCTAATTAAAAAAAAACGTCAATTCAATTTTACCAAATCGTCCACTATCTGACCATGATCTCATAAGAGGCGTTTTCATGAAATAATCTACCTTCCAATGGCCCTTGGCATACTGAATCTGCTATTATTAATTTAGATGATTATCAAAACAAAAGCACACACTAGGTGTGTTATCGAAAAAATGGTTCTAAAGTCATTTACCTTGACAGTTTTGGTGATCTTAGACCTCCTATTGAGCTTATGAAGTACTTAAATGTGAAAGAAGTACAATATAACTAGTAATGAAAAGTCATTGTTGAATTTGGGATTCGGAATAACTGAACAATAGTTAAAGGATCTATATTTATTGACACTTCAACACTATTATTGCACTGTACAGAAAACTGTCATATGTCCACTCCGGTGGTCTGCACGATACTGACTTGGGCGTCGGTGGGGGCCCGAGCGCAGGAGAGGGTAGGTTCCCCGAGTGGCCTCTCGGTGGCGCGGGCGGGGGGGGACCTCGGGCGAGAGGTGCGCACAAACATCCCGCCCGCTCCGTTCCCTGAACGGACTGAGTTGTGGCCGTCTGCTCTGAGGGCGGTAAGAAGCCGCCCGCTGTTGGAGCGGTGAGGAGCCGCCCGCTGTGGGAGCGGTGAGGAACCACCCGCTCTGAGGATGGTGAGCCGCCCGCTCTGTGGATGGTGAATCGGTGTCACTCGTCGGTGGGCGTCCGAGCGCCGGGTCCTGGCGGAGTTGGCGAGCGCACCGGTAGCTGGGCCAGCTTTGTCGCCGGCCGGGTGTATGATGCGTTCGCGGTCCTCACGGTGGCCACTCTCAAGAGGCCCTCGGGTCCTGGGTGGACTGCCGTGATGCGGCCTAGAGGCCATCGTCCGCTCGGCCTGAGAAGTGGCGGGTCGATGATGATGACCATGTCGTTGACCTGGAAATTGGGCTGCGGGTTGGTCCACTTGTGGCGCTGCTGGAGAGTGTTGAGGTACTCGCGACTCCAGCGGATCCAAAATTGGTCACGAAGTCCCTTGACCAGCTCCCAGTGTGCTAGCCGTTCCAGAGGCGTGTCAGCCTGGGATGGTTGAGCTCTGGATGTAAGAGCCCTCCCGATCAGGAAGTGACCCGGGGTCAGGACGTCCAGATCGTCCGGTTCGCCGGAGAAGGGCACTAATGGCCTGCAATTGAGGACCCGCTCGATGCCAGTGAGAAGAGTCGAGAACTCCTCGTAGGTCAACGTCCGCGGGCCGGCTATGCGTCGTAGGTGGGCCTTGGCGGACTTGACCGCAACCTCCCAGAGCCCGCCGAAGTGAGGGGCGGATGGTGGAATGAATTTCCAGGTCACGTCTTCCTGGGCGAGGCTGCCCTCGACGAGTCCCCAGTCAAGCTCTGCGGCGCGCCTCAGGCGGTTGAGCTCTGCGTTGGCTCCACGGAACGTCGTGCCGTTGTCGCTCCAGATCTCGTGAGGATAGCCGCGACGGTTAGTGAAGCTATCGAGAGCTCCGAGGAAGCTTTGGGTTGTGAGGTGCCCGGAAAGCTCCAGATGAATCGCCTTAGTCGTCATACACACGAAGAGGGAGACGTAATCTTTCGCAGGCTTTATGCCACGACCCTTTGCTCTCAAAATTGAGAGGGGTCCGGCGTAATCGACTCCGGTCCGGATGAATGCGGCAGAAGGCGTGACTCTGGAGGCGGGGAGCTGAGCCATTCCCTGATGTTGGGGCCGGGCGTTGATGATGGTGCAGACTGTGCACCCTCCGATGTGGATTCGAGCCCGATTCGTCCCGCCGATAATCCACGCTCGCTGGAGGGCGTGGTAGTAGGTGGTCCGGAATCCGGCGTACAGGGCGCGCACATGAGCCCAGCTGATTATGAGTCGTGCAAGGTGTCTGCGGCCGTCGAAGATGAGGGGATGTTTCTCCTCGGTAGATAGCAGGGAGTTTTCCAGCCGTCCTCCCACTCGAAGGGTTCCAGCCTGGTCCAGGTGAGGGGCCAGTGTCCGCAGAGCGCTGTCTCTGCCGATCGGCCGGTCTTCCTTGAGGCAATGGATCTCGGTCTTAAAGTCCTGCTGCTGACTGAGTCTGACGCAAACCTCTAGCTTTTCAGTTCGGCAGCGGTGACGGGCGCGAGGATGGTCGCCCTTGTTGCTGGTTCAGCAGTCGTCGGCAACGAGCCATAGCCTTCAACAGCTGGTTGAGGTTAGAAAACTTATCCATGGGGTGGTTGTCGGCTGCAGCAATCTGAGCGGCGCAGCAAGTGACGCCTGCGGGATCTGGGATCGTCGGTGGACGAAGGCTTGGGATCTGCGCTCGCCACGCGGATTCCTCGTGCTTGAGCCAATTTGGCCCTTCTCACCACGATCTGGACTGGATGAGGCCTTGAACGTCGATGCCTCTCATTGCGAGGTCCGCTGGGTTCTCGTTGGTCGGCATGTAGCGCCAATGGACCGCTAGCACCAGAGCCTGGATGTGAGAGACGTAGTCGTCGACGAGATCGTTGGCGCCGCTGAGGAAATCGTCCACGTAAAGTTCCCTCCGGACGGCGTTGACGGCCTCGGGTAGATCTCTTCCTTCGTCCAGGCAGAGTTGATGAAGGGTCCGGAGGGCCAAGTATGGCGCGCAGGTCTCTCCGTAGGTGACCGTCTGGAGTGCGTAATATTCAACCGGGGTCTCGGCGTTTGGGCTCCAGAGAATTCTCTGCAGCTGGACGTGTTCCGGGAGGATATTGATTTGCCTGAACATCATCTTCATATCGGCGCAGAAGACGATTCGAGGCATCCTCCATCTAGTGACGACGATTGCCAAGTCGTTTTGCAGCTTCGGGCCGGCATGCATCGCGTCGTTCAGGCTGTAGCCGCTGCTCGTAGGACGGGACGCATTGAACACGACACGAAGTTTGTCTGTGAGGTCTTCTCTCTGCCAGATGCCGTGGTGCCAGATGTAGCAAGCTGGCGTGTCGAGGCTTTCAAGCTCAGTGCGGTCCAGTCGGCGCATGTGGCCGAGTCGAATATATTCGTCCATGAACGAGACGTACTCGGCGCCGAGCTTAGGGTCTCGCCGCATGCGTCGAAGCATGGCCTCCAGTGCAATGCGGGCTTGGCTCAGGCTCTCGCCAAGAATGGATGCTCCGTCCGCCTTAAGAGGAAGGGGGACGATGTAGCGACCGTCTGGATCCCTGCGGTGCTTGTCGCTGAACAGACGTTCACATTCAATGTCCGCTCTTGACTTCCGATCCGTCCTAGGGACGTCCTCCAGTGACCAGAAGCGTTGTACAAGATCGACGAGGTCTTCGTGCGGCTGATCCGCTGTCGACGCGCGCTTCTGCACGCATGCGGTGGTGACGCCTGTTGCGGCTTCGTGGCCATTGACAACGCCGGTGAAGGTCCACCCGAAGATGGTAGGCTGGGCGATGATGCCTTGGCTCATCTAGAGAGAGAGGGCCGTGAAGAGAGAGCGAGGTGGCGCGCGCATGCGAGAGCGGCTGAAGTCCGTCGCTCGGGGAGCTCAGCACCGTCGGGCGCGCATAGCGGGAGAGAGAGAGAGAGAGAGAGAGAGCGTGCAGGTAGGGGGGAACATGGAGGGGGTAAAAACTTCAAATCAATTGGAAAAACCTCATTTTGTGATAGTTGGATTACAAACTAAGAGAAAAGATCTTAAAGATCCAAATTATAGCAGATTTGATCATTGTGAAATTAGTAATGTAAAATTTTTCTTGAATTCAAGATCTTATCCATACGGTAATCTGAATTCTGACTACGGAGTCTGATTGACATATTTAAAAATCAGTACGCAATGCTCTATGATATGTATGTTGATTTTCAAAGAAGCTACTATGGAAGAGATCCGCAACAAGTGTTGGATAACGAAGAGTATATCAATCATGCTCCACTCGTAGTATTGACTGTTCACGGCAAAATGAAACTAAAAAAACATCAGCTTATTGTCTGATCTTACATGATCGCATTACTCAGTATAATCCTGTTAGTGGAGAGGTAAAGAAGCTTGTTTAAAAATAAATAGATAAAAAAATGGAGTATGCAGTAGACATGGTTGGCTTTAAGCATATGGGAGGTGATTAAATTCTAAAGGAAATAGCAATTATTTCTCTTAATCACAGTGGAGATCCTGTAGTTCATCTATTTCAAAAGCCATTGTCATTGCACAGACTTTCTAATTAATTGCAATTAGAAAATATGTGGCTCAAACATAATTATTATGGAATAGCCTGAGATACGAATGGGCTTGATTATCGTCAAATTGGAAATCTGCTCCGTGAATCCTTGCAAGATGCCACCAAAATTTTTGTTATGGATAAGCTAAGGCACAAGTGGCTGCAACGTTTTAAATTTCCAGTTCATAATATTCAACAATATGGCTATACATCAATATCAGGTATCAGGTATCAGGTATCAACTATATGCACAAACCATAATCCAATTTACGTGACTGTTTGTGCATTACACAATGTAAAACTCATGAAAATATTTTATCAGTCATACAAAGATTGGTAAGACAAAAGAAATGAAAAAAAGCTAAATAAATGTAGAAAAAGTAGAAAAAGTAGAAACAGCTATAGGCTTACCAACTCATGAGAGGGTAAAAAAATTTGCCCCCCTCCATCTGGATCCTAGCTCAATCCGTACCAACTCTATCCCAGGAGAAGGAGTGAGTTTGCTCCCACCTCAATATCCTAGGAGAGGGAGTGAGTTTGCTCCCACCTCAATATCCTAGGAGAGGGAGTGAGTTTGCTCCCACCTCCATATCCTAGGAGAGGGAGTGAGGTGGGGTGCCTATGAGTTGGTATGCCTATAGCCTATCTACTATCGAATATAGACTGTTGACACGACTTTTTTGTCAGTGTCTGCCATTAGAGGGGTTATCTGAACATTCACTCTTATGCGCGACTGTATGCGCCAGATCTAAATAATCCTTGTTTTGAGAATTTATGCAAAACTCGATTGAACTCTTGTCGCTCAATGGCGACACGGGTTTGCAAGATACCCATCTGCTCGATTCTATTGCTGTCTGCGTTGGGGAAAGTGAAAATAAGTCGAGTTTGGTCTTGAGGCACGGCTCCGAATGGCTACGTAAAAGCGACATATTCACCGTTTTACTTAACTATCCAAAAATATCACGCGATTTAGTTTTTCTAGCCTTCTATCTCCTCTTTGTAGTTTTCATTGTCGTCTTTTTACTCTTGAGTTTTCGATTTGATCGCTTGATCGGTTTTGTACGCCTCCTTGTTTTACGTTTCTTAATTTTTTTTTCAGATATGCTGCTGCGCTTCTTCCGACGCCGCGAGACTATGCGACGCGGGCTGAGAGGGCATGGAGACTGAGCTAATATCTCTGCGCGTAGACGTTTACAGCCCAATTCTTGCATCATTTTTGACAATTTTTCGGTGGCTTTCTTCTTTCGGTTATGGCTGGACTCGTTTAGACGATTTCGAAACGATTCTTTGAACGCACGTACTCGCCAATATCTTCGAGCACGTTAACACCAGCGCGCAAAGCCTCCTTACCGACAGCTCGAGCGACTTTAGCGAGGAATGGTAATACTCTGCGAAATATTACGGAAAATCAAGATTCTAGACCATCCTCCTGCATCCGCGGTGAACCACGGTATACATGATTGACACCGCGACCGCCGTAGCTCAACTGATCTTAAACTATGTAAAAACTCATTTTTAAAAAATCATCCAGACAGTCACTTTCTTAAAATGTAGTGCCACTGTCAGTGTCCCAAACTCGAATGCTATCGGTTCATCGAGATTATCTCTTACATCTATGTCGACAATTTGAAATCTGATTTTTAGCACAGCGAGTAATGCACAGGGTCGTAACTTTTCACCATAGTGCTACTAAATTGAAGTTTTTTTGCCTCTACATTGACTATGCGTAGAAGCGCTGCAAAAGTAGTGCCAACTATGCTGGGTTCGCATATATTGCTGTACATAAACATTTGATTTGGAACTGTTCTTGCAAAACTTGTGAGTTATGTGCCTACATACCGTATTTGATAAATGTCGCGGCTTTTACATCGGGGCTGCTTACTGTTCAAAAATGTATGTTGTTGTCTTTGAGAAATTTTTGAAACGTTATCCCGATAAATTCTTTATCACGATCCGTTTGCATTGTGTACGGCGACCGATGTTGATCATTTTTGAGAATTTTCTTGAAAGCGGACGCGGAAAAAAATCAGAGCTATTAGTAGAAAAGAGTTTGCGATACCACTACGCGATATCAAAGTACCAAAAGAATTTGTGGGAAACCCCGATTTGTAGAGTATCGGTGACGCTGAGTCATCGTACAGAGATTGGACCAAATTCAGCATCGACGAAGATGACGATACAGCGACGGGGGGCGATTGTAAGAAACCGCAAAAACGTTTCTATGAAAGTGATTTTAAGTATCTTATGGCTCTAAAGATTACTCTTAGAAAACGACGCGAAAAAAGATCTTCCACTTCTACACCAATTAACTAGCGGACCACATTCGACCTCCGGTCCTTCGATTTGCATTAAGTTAGTATAATCCTAGAAAACAATTCAGGGGGGCCGAAACCCATTAATGACGCGTCATTAACCATACGATAAAAAAGTGCTTAAATTAAACAAATATAATGAATTACGCAAATTCAAGAGATAGTCGCCCTGCATTTCGGCATTATCTATCAATATGCAAAGTTTAAAATCGAAATATTAAAGTATTGAAAAGAACGGTTGGAACGAAAATCAGTAGCCCGTCAGCATACGCTGGTTAGTCAGATTACGTCTACTGATTTTTGTTCCAACCGTTTTTTTGAATACTTTAATATTTCGGGCTTGGCTTCCGCGCTCTTTACTTATCGGACTTCAGGTTTCTCTAATATGAATGCTACAGCTACTCCGCTTTTTTCTGAGTTCGGGTCGGCTGCGGCATTCCTCTGCTTATAACTAATTAAAAATTTCTCTATTCCCTGGTTTAAATGCTCCTATCTCTCGACTCGGGTATTTCCTCTTTGTGTCTGCTCTAATAGCCAAGTTCATCTTGTCTACCGCCATCTTCAAATTTGAACTTCCAATCCTTTCGATTGGGATTTTCGGCTGCGGCTGGTTTATTCTGTTCGCTCTGATGCTCTGTTCTAGTGGCAGAATGCCACTCTCTCCCCTTTCCAAGACTGACTTCCCAGGAAAGAAGGCAGTCTTCACTCCAAGATCTCTTAGTACACGAATCTGGTCTGCAGATGTTGATTGCTGGTATTGCTGAGGGACCTGAGGTGCTAGTGTGGGAGTCAGTTGTCCCTGTGCTGCTCCCACCCGTGCGTTTCCCAACCCATTCCGAATCTGGGTGCAGAGTGGCGATTGGCAATTTTGAAAGCGTGTGCCCAGTTGCCCGCAAACCTGGCATGTTGGTTTGGGGCGCACTGGGCAGTTTTTCAGTTGATGACCCATTTGCCTACAATAGAAACATTGGGTTAGGTGACAATCAGCTGCTCTGTGTCCAGTTTGATGACACGTGTAGCATGCTCCTACATATCCTGGTTGATTGTTGGGGCTGCTGCTAGGGGGTTGCGTCATTTGTGCGGGTATTGCAGGCCTCTAGTCTTGATTCCGCGAGTTGGAGTTGATTGTTCAGTTGGGTAATTTGTTCAATGGGAATTAGTTGAGAAGTTTGTTCTGTTAATGGTGGGATAGCCGTCGGTACGTCGATGTCACGTGAAGTCTCGGAGATAGTGATGAGTGGCGGGGATGCAGGCGGTCTTCTCATCAAGGTGATCATGCCCGATCGTAAATTCATAAACGTTCACTGTCACTCACAGACGACCCCCAAAATGTTACGAGCGGGTCGAAGAGATAAAGAATAAACACACTTTTATAATAAAAGAACTAAGGAAAGACTTTATTATAATACGTCGATTCTTAACAGTTGTCAGCACTGGACTGAGAACCAAAAACAATAATAACCGCGAAGTTGCTGTGGGTTACTATGCGTAATTCAGGATGTTCGAATCGCGCCGGTCATAACAATATTATTAAATTTATAGTATTTGACTGTAAATATTGACTACTGTAAATATTGAAATGTACTTAAAAACTTCGGCCTTTGGCTAAAGCCTAATAACTTTAATTACTTAAGGGGTTATTACAGTGTTAAAATTATGAAAATATCGATTTTTTTTATCCATTTTTTAAACAGTTATTAGTTAGTAGAATATGGTCCTGAAAATCAGTTTTTAGTAAAACAATTTGCCTCGAAGATACAGACAAAACTTTTTTACTTTTGCGATTACCAGCCAATTGTTCAAATGCGAGTTCCTTATGCTTTATTTTACATGTATTTTTAACCAATGTGTATTGTAATAAGCTTATCTCAGTCAGATAAGTCCCAATCGATCCAAATTTTTTTTGTAAGTTCTACTTAAATTAAGAAAGTGACAGTAAAATTGGGCTCGATTTCATATATACAAAAAATATGCGGGCATTTCTTAGATTTTCGAAAAACTCTTTTTTGGCCATAACTTAAATTCTAAACATTTTACATAAAACAGTTAAATGTCGTTGAACTTTAAAAAATACAATTTTTTCGAAGCATCTTTTATAGACACATCAGATCAAGCCCCAATTTATTCAGTGAATGAATTTATTAAGCATTTTCATTAAAAATAGACATAAATCTGCTCATCGTAATTTTGCTAATTTCACGATACAATAATATACTATTTAAAATGCAAGCATCGGTAGATCATACGAACTTGAAATGCGAGTATTAGTAGATCGGGTGATCGCGAAGCAAACAAAGCCACTGAGGCTTGCCGGCTCGAAAGACCGGAAGGCTGAGTGTGGCGCGCTGGTTGAAGACTTACATACCGGAGCAGTTATGATTTGTGTGTATCCTTTCCCCCGGCTAGTTAACAGCGGGGGAAGAGAGAGAGGCCGAGTGACACAGCTATTATTTATGCAGCTTTGTCAGCTACTGTCTGGGAAGTGAAGAAGTAGTCGACAGCCGTAGCTTATATAGTGCGAAAAGTTCACACTCTTTCGCGCGGTTTATTTACCTATGAGGTCACGCATCACCTCATCCTTTCGATGTACACAGATTCGAATCTATGTTTTCCGATTTTAATTCTTAAGCTGGTATATTAAATGTATGTACACGTTATTGAGTTGCTCGGTATCCTCTTTCTTATTAATTCCATTATCCTGCAAATTTATGTGCAACCTCTTCGAGATTAATCTCTTATTTAAATTATTTTCATTATCATTAAATGAATTAAGACATCTCTTCGAGCCACATTTTCTTTTTTATTCGCCTACGTTTCGATCTGTTCAAGATCCTTATCAAGGCAAAGTCAAACGAAGGAATAATATAATATTAATTACAAAAATTAAAAAAAAATTAAATACTAAAATCAAAATCCTTTTTACAAAAATACCTTAAAAATTTTTTTAAAGATGTTATCCATACATCAATATCTCTGCTCGCACACAATTGTGCATGTTCATAAATTAATCTAAAAATTCAATACAAAAATTCATGTCTATTATTACTACTAATATTTAAAATTAAAATTTATAACCGCCAACTTAACTGTAACCGACGATAATAATTAAATACCGGTGTCGCCAGGTTGTGATGCGACACCGGCGGAGGACAACGATCGACTGTCCTCTTAATCCGAGCATACATCTAGTGATACTCTCGCACGAGCCTCCGCATACAATCATACAATCGATACATGTATAACATAAGAAGGGAGCCCCAAACGTTTCTACATGGCAACCCGGGCGCCACACAACACGAGGTAGCGGCTCTATATTTAACCCATGTATTAGGACACAGAGCCCGCGCAGCCGATACAAACGCTCCTTCCATAACCGCATCGGCTATCAATACCGTATGGCCGGAACGTCGCCCAGCAACTCGGACTCTCCGACCTCTTACTGGGATGTGCCGCTCCGCCCCGCCAGCCAATCATCATTAATACATGTTGGCTATATGGAAGAGAGTGCGGAGCGGTGTGCCACCTCTCTCAGTCCTATGATACCCGTATATTGCGCTATCAACGCTCGTCCCCCGTTCTCGTATACATTGTGACGGTCTGCCGTCAGCTTCAGCTCGCCAGGACACCACCAGAGCCATGCTAATAAAAAATGCATAAAATTACACCCGGTGGTGTTTACAGGAGAGCCAGGCAGAGATGAGAACGGGAGAGAGAGACAGAGAGAGAGAGAGATACTACGTTCGGAGCAGCACACACAGTGAGAATTGAGTCCGAGCACCGCTGAGCAGCCGGCAAAGCGGTAGGTGAACCGGACTTCCATCAAATTATATTATATCTTATTTAAATACGGTTCATCAGGCAGCCCGATAACAGGGTGCGACCACGTTGTGGGGCTCTCGCCGGCATTCCCGAGAGAGTACGAAACCACAACGACACAACATAAAATAAAAACATGTAACAAAATTAATTTCGTGGGCTATATTTAAGGTTAGAAATCACATTTTTATAACTTGATTTGAGGAAGCACGTATCCTCCGCCCTATTAAGCGTGCTATCAAAAAATTGAATATGGAGCATTTCTGAGAAGCGTCTACGAAAGATCGACGCTTCTCTATCAATAATTTTAATATTTTCAAAATCAAATTTATGCCCGGTCTCTATTGCGTGAACGGCAATGGGAGAGGTGGTATCCCCTTTGTCAATATAACGCTTGTGCTCCGATTCTCTCGCTTTTAACGGACGGTAAGTCTCACCAATATATGTAGACTCACAGTCGGCACAATCAATTTTATACACAACGTTCCTAGTATCACCTATAATAATAGTTTGGAATTGAAAGAAGTCATGAACAATATTAAATTCCCTAGAGATCACTGTCTGGCGTCTTTCGACTTGGTCTAGTTATTTACTAGTTTGCCTAAAGATCTTATTATCAGTGCAATCAATAACAGATGGAAATGGTTAGGATGCATAAAGGGCATCTCGAAAGATGAGTTTATCGAGGGCATAAAAACCCTTCTTGATTGTACATATTTGATTTTTAATGATAAGTTTTATAAGCAGGTCGCGGGCGCTCCTATGGGATTTTGCTCGAGCTCGGTGTTTACGAATATGGTTTTAGATGACCTTGAAACGTTTTGTTTAAGCATCGTAAAGAGGAGCGTGTTGTTATTTCGCAGATACGTAGATGACTGCCTTCTGATTGTTGAGAGGGAAAGATTAGAGTATGTACTGTCGGTTTTCAATGACTATAATAGTGACCTCCAGTTTACATTTGAAATAGAATCAAACAATAGTATAAATTTCCTAAACGTGTCTATTTTACATTGGCAAGATAGCAAGATTATTACTAATTGGTATCAAAAAAACACTGCTTCTGCTAGATACATTAAATTTAAGTCCCACCATCCTCAAAGTCAGAAGGTCGCGATTATTTATAACTTATTAGATAGAGCGATACTGTTGTCAGACCAAAAGTTTCATCTGCGAAATATCGAGTACGCAAAAAAGATTCTTGTAGCGAATGACTACCCACCGTGGTTCATAGAAAAATACTGTAAAAGACGCATTGTGCGCAATCTTGGTCTTTTGAAGAAAAACAAAAAAGAGAGCATAGATTCGGACAATCCGGATTTACCAAAAGATGTTGTAAATAATGCCGGTGACTGTAGGAAGAGTTTCGCTGTTTCCTTTTTACTATAAATTTAATTGCAAATTAAAGGCGGTTTTGAATAAGTACGGCAAAACATTAGTTAATAGGATTACGGATAAGTTTAATAAGTTTATAAGACTGGGGAAGGATCCTACTGCTATAGGTGATACTAGGAACGTTGTGTATAAAATTGATTGTGCCGACTGTGAGTCTACATATATTGGTGAAACTTACCGTCCGTTAAAAGCGAGAGAATTGGAGCACAAGCGTTATATTGACAAAGGGGATACCACCTCGCCCTTTGCCGTTCACGCAATAGAGACCGGGCATAAATTTGATTTTGAAAATATTAAAATTATTGATAGAGAAGCGTCGATCTTTCGTAGACGCTTCTCAGAAATGCTCCATATTCAATTTTTTGATAACACGCTTAATAGGGCGGAGGATACGTGCTTCCTCAAATCAAGTTATAAAAATGTGATTTCTAACCTTAAATCTAGCCCACGAAATTAATTTTGTTACATGTTTTTATTTTATGTATACGAGAACGGAGGCCGAGCGTTGATAGCGCAATATACGGGTATCATAGGACTGAGAGAGGTGGCACACCGCTCCGCGCTCTCTTCCATATAGCCAACATGTATTAATGATGATTGGCTGGCGGGGCGGAGCGGCACATCCCAGTAAGAGGTCGGAGAGTCCGAGTTACTGGGCGACGTTCCGGCTATACGGTATTGATAGCCGATGCGGTTATGCAAGGAGCGTTTGTATCGGCTGCGCGGGCTCTGTGTCCTAATACATAGCTTAAGTATACAGCCGCTTCCTCGTGTTGTGTCGCTCCCGGGTTGCCACGTAGAAACGTTTCGGGCTCCCTTCTTATGTTATATATATATTGATTGTATGATAGTATGCGGAGGCTCGTGCGAGAGTATCACTAGATGTATGCTCGGATTAAGAGGACAGTCGATCGTTGTCCTCCGCCGGTGTCGCATCACTACCTGGCGACACCGGTATTTAATTGTAATCATCGGTTACAGTTAAGTTGGCGGTTATAAATTTTAATTTTAAATATTAGTAGTAATATTAGACATGAATCTTTGTATTGAATTTTTAGATTAATTTGTGAACATGCACAATTGTGTGCGAGTAGAGATATTGATGTATGGATAACATCTTTAATAAATTTTTTAAGGTACATTTGTAAAAAGGATTTTGATTTTAGTATTTAATTTTTGTTTTAAATTTTTGTAATTAATATTGTATTATGCCATGGTTTGACTTAGCCTTGAAAAGGATCTTGAATAGATCGAAACGTAGGCGAATAAAAAAGAATATTTGGCTCGAAGAGATGTCTTAATTCATTTATTAATAGCTACCACCATTTTAGCGACAACTTCATCAATACTATTTTCATTATCGTTAATGCTAAATTTTTCAAAATTAAAAGTATGATTGTACTTTTCGCTATACTCGGAAATGACACTGTCCTTGGACTTTTTATGTTCCTCAATACGCGTACATACATTTCTTTTTGTTTGGCTTACATATGTAGCCGCGAAATCATTACATTTAAGTTTATAAACAACATTTTTCTCTAGGCGTTTCTCTTTTTTATCCTTTCCTTGCACAATAATATTGCACATATTAATATGCATTTTTGGACTTTTCGTAATATTGTTTTTCTGAAATGAATGCTTTATCCACGCATAGAAGCCACTGATCTACGGTACACTAATATCATTGCGATTCGTATTGTTTTTCGTGCGTTGCTCCGATTGTCCAGTCATTTTGATTACAGGTAATCGTTTTTTGACGTATTTATCAACGAAATAAGCGGGGTAATCATTATTGAATAATAGACTTTGTACAATATTAACGTTTTTCCGATGAAAACATTTATCCGATAACTTCACCGCTCTGTCAACAAAATTGTACACCATGGCAATTTTTTGACTAATCGGATGTTGATATTTAAAGTGCAAAAATCTGCCAAAGAAAGTTGGTTTCGTGTACCAATTAGTTATTATTCCACTTTTTTCATTAATCAATAATACGTCAAAAAACCTTATGGATTTGTTCACTTCCATTTCATGTATAAATTGGAGTCTACTATTATATGAATTAAATATTTTCAACGTTTCGCCTACTTTTTCTTTCGGAATGCAAGTAATAAAGAACACTGGTTGATTAGTTAATGTTGAAATACACTCCGTTTCCAGATCACCCATAACAATGTCAGCGAATAACCCCGAAATCAGAGAGTCCATGGGTATACCAAAAATTTGTTTATAAAATTTACCATTAAATTGGAAGTATGTGCTATCCATAAGCAGACTATAAGCATCTAAAGTATCGTCGACTGGAATTTCAAACTTTCTCGCTATTTGTATATATCTTTTTTCGATACTCTGCATAACTAATGCTTTATCAATAATTATATATAACGATTTTACATCTAAGCTAACAATACAGTGGACATTCGGAATTTTTACATTTCTTATTTTTTCTATAAAATCGTAACTATTGTTTTTGTACGAACGAGGTTTCTCAATACGATTTTGTAAAATTTTAAATAAATATTTTGATAAAAAAATATTGACGAGCCTATTGTTGAAATAATAGACCTCACAAATCATGACTGCTCCAGTATGTAAGTTTTGAAAAACATCACCTTTGTATGTATTACTCTGTGTTTTTAAGTTTGTACGTTCATGTAATAAATTTTTCGACAGTTTCCTGATAAGGGCGACAATGATCGCCGAAACGTCGTTTTTTATAAAGATAGAGATTTTGATTTCTTAAACCCTTTCTGAACCACTGCCTCGAAGAGATCGATAAAGTGAACAAAGAATATAATTAAACCAAATACCAAGGAATAAAATCAAATTAGATAGTGTATACACACTAGGCTGCCAAGTTCTGCATCGATTGTTAAAAAGTGTCAGGATGCCCTGCTCTATCATTGGAGAGGCTCAACACAAGCACAATGGATTTTGAATTTTTAAAATCGAATATTATTTAATGGTCCCTCCGCGACTTTAAAGTTCTGTAACCTAGTATAGGGATGTAACAGAAAAAAGTAACGAAGAGGGGAATAGAATAATATGCATCATTATCCAGCCATAAATATCCCGCCTAGCTCGGTGAGGTCAGGTATTTGGGATTTCCGACATTGGATCCTTCCCTCCACGGGTGCTTGCCAGATGCTACCGAAGCCTTACGTTTACCTCCGCATTTTCTTTCCTCCGAATTTTCTTTCCTTCGAATTTTTTTCCTCCGAATTTCTTTCCTTAGAGTACAATTATAATGAATTTGAGTATTTTTACGATAAAATTCTAATTTTTACTACAAACTATAATAGAATACACAACATCACATTTTAGAGCACATTGCAAAAGATATCTTGTCAATGCATTATATTGTTTATATGAAAAAATCTATCATTCATCACGAAGACGATTGAAAAATAATTGATACGTATTTTTCTTTTTGCAATTAAACAATTATTAACAACGATACAGCGCATTGAAACAACTCGTGACGTCACGATGTGAGTTTCGGTATGAGCATTAGTATATCTATACAGGTATGTATCCTGACGTCACGAAATTTTCAATGTGCTGTAGCGTTGTTAATAATTGGTTGATTGAAAAAAGAAAAAATACGTATCGATTTTTTTTTAATATTTTACGTGACGGACCTAATAGATTTTTTTATTTAAAAAACATATTGTGTTATATCTGGAGTTGAAATAAACTTTTTGCAATAATTTAAATTGACTTTTATTTATTGTAATGAATATAATTATTGAAGTTTGGTTTTATTCTTAAAACACAAAAAAAAATTTATATAAATAATAAATTTATTAGTAACAAATTACACCCAATAATTATAATATTTGTTCACTAAAAGCTTACTACGAGCATGATAAAAATATTCTTGAATTAACTAATATTGTGAGAAATATAAAAAGGGATGTAGCTGAGAATGATAGCACGTGTTTGTACCATGTGTTGGAAAGTCTCTGCGGGAAGGAGCTAGGGCTGTTAAAGTATCATAGAATCTTAGCCCGGAAAAAAATTTGACATTTTACCTACTTTTTGGAAGGAAAGATAAAACTTTGAATCGAATTTTAACCCTCTTCTAAACATTTTTTTGGGGAAATTCTTTCTGGAATCGTTTCTCCATGAGCTTAATAAGGCCATGTCAAAATTACAAAGTCGTAGAAGCATTGGAAGGTACCTTAAATGGACTCCAAAGATGACCAGTTTTAGTAGAAATATGCACCTGTTTACTTGTTTAAATATTAAGTTATTTACACCAAACTTATTGCAATCGATTGCTATTTGCACGCTGATGAGACTGGGAAAAATTTTTTTGAGAAATGTCTATAGTTTCGTAGTTATATGTGCATACTTATTTGCCTGTGTTATATCCTATTAAAAAAAAATAAATCGCGGAGGAACTATCAAATATTGTTCGATTTCAAAAATTCAAAATCCATTATGCTTGCCTTGAGTCTTTCCAATGATAGATTAGGGCATCCTGACACTTTTTAATAATGGATGCAGAACTTGGCAGCCTAATACACACTTATCTAAATACGTTAATTAGACTAAATTTGTGGAAAGAATTATTCTATGACGCTTTTTGTAGATTAATTTCATGGCAAATCTCACTGAAAATATGACATAAAAACCGTTTGATAAATAGTTTCTTAAAAGTTTTTTTGAAGAGTTATTAATCAACTTTCGTAAAATATTAATTTTTCTGTGTGATTTTAGCTTATTATTAAACAATGTGTTAAAGTAAAGGCATTCAACATTTTTGAGTTTGCCACCCTATCCAGAGGCCTTCTTGTCCATCATCGGCTCGGGAATGAAGATTACTATATGATCGGCATAGTAAAATTTTCTGTAACTAACAGTGCTTATAACTTCAATGGTGTTGTTAAAGTGCAAGAGCTTCTACAAAGTACGTCAATTATTCAGATAAGTGTTGTAAACTAATAAGTCTTAAGTGTCTGCTTTCAAAAAGCTAAAAGTATATTTAATAATAGTAAGTAGTACAAATAACTGTATTCATTAATAAATCTTGACTATCTATTGGTAACGATAATTTTTACTTTATTTTTAGTTATAAAAGATCATTATCAAACAACATGCTGTACCCGGATCATCAAATCTACTTTATTTTAAATATATTTCAACATCAAAACCAAATCAAAGCATGCCAGATATTTTTAGGTTTATTCATATAATTTACATCATAATCTTCAAATGCCTTTTTCTCAATTTTTGTATTTTTATAATTTTAGGTCACTTGCCGCAAGATTTCTGAACAACCGGTTGACGGATCAGGATGAAATTTTGTAGAGACCTTCGAAATATCATTCTCCACAAACTAAGTCGAGCAGAATTGACAAAAGTAAGTTCAAAGTGAATGTTATATATGTTCACATACGTATAATTCACTATTACTTCTAATATTGTTATTATATGTATAACTAATTATTATAATTTGATATTTTTCTGAAATCTGTTCCACTTAGTTTGTGAGCACACTCACAAGGAACCTTTAGCACTTTGATAGGACTTAAAACATGGACCAGTTACTTCAGAAAGTTGCGGCAAGTACATGAAATACTGAAAATCATGAATTTGGTAAGTAAATGCTTCCAATTATTTTCAAATATTAAACACACTGAATGCATATGTTTTATGAATAAAAGTAGTGCATAATACTCATATTTTAAGGGAAAAATATAGTTTTTAGAGTACTAATACATATATATTTTTTACAAGCACTAATTTGATTTTTTTCGGGTTTTAACCCTGTCATGACTCCTTAACTTTTAATAATGGTGGTGTATGATGTTTTTCACAGTTGCATTGGCGGTAGTAAGTTATAGGCGAAGGTTAAATTATTTTATTAAGTAGATATATGTATGCAACTTAGCATTGCAGAATAATTCAATTTATGGTAATTGTTTTAAAATATTTACACTATAGATATGAGCCACTTTTCAATCTTAATTTGTAATTATAGAATAACGCAAACAATGTAAATACAAAAATCTGCGACTGCATTGTTGTTGATGCGGTTGCTATGCACAAGGCTATAGCTATAAAGAATTTGGAATACGAATAGAAATTTATTCCTTTCCATATTTGTCATTTCCATATTAATTAATTAAAAATTGGGGTGTTGGCGAGCGAAGCGAGTAGGGGGTGGTACCCCTCCCCTCCCTTAGTATAAAATAAAGATGAATTAGTAAAAAATCTCTGAAATTGAATTTATAGTTGAAATTGAATTTATAATTTTAATTTATAATTTTAATTTTAATTTTTTTTTTTTTTTGATTTTATAATTTATAATTTCTGGGACTGAAAAGAGATTCTTGAATAAAAATCAAATTAGCAATATATTATTTATAGTGATTTGCTCATTTTTTTAATTACCTTGTACAAAGAAGTCCAATCTCTTAATTTATTTTGCATGATATACTTTTTATTGAAAAAATTTCTTGGTACACCAGCTATTTGAGTTAATAGGTTCCTTATATTTAATATTGTTGTATCATTTTTCTCGACCATACAATATTCAATAAAATTAAGACGGTCATTAATTACTATAATTTTATAAGTAGGATGTGCAAACATTGATCTGTGTAAAATAAGGTGTTATATATTACCAAATTTATTTGTGTAAAGAAAAAAAACGAACGATAGTTACCGTAAAAACGTTTCTCCGTATTTTGTCCGGCAGGAGTTGTATAAAGTAAATAGGTCTGTTCCTAGACGTTCTTTATTTTTTGTACTTGTGAAGCGAGTTAAGTAATTTTTAAAATGAAAAATATTCAAAGCATTGTATGTCTCTATATTGATGCTTACATAATCTTTTCTGAAAAATATATAATTATTAGATTTAAATTTCTAAACTTTTATATTGTTGAATGGAATACGCAGTTGAATTATATTCTTAAGCAAACTTTTTGTTCTAATATTTTAATATGCAGTACGCTGTGAAAATATATATGGGTGGTTTTTTTCCCCTGTCGTTATTAGCGACTCTCATTCCCTGTGTTTTTGCGAGTCCTCAATTAGTGCACTATTGAGTCCACTATTGAGAAACTTGCAAATCCGCAACAGAACGGGGATCTACAATTTTATGTACAGTGAAATATACACGTTGTATACAGTGGATTCCAAACCACTGAAGCTCAGATGTATAGACACTTATGTAATCAAAGAGGTGGTTCTCTGTGAAATCGAGAGGTTGAAATTTAATTTTTTTTCTAATCATATTAAATCTCTTCTACTTGATAAAATACACCTCTCTGAACTTTTTCTGATTTTTTTTGCATCGATTATCTCTGAGTTACAGGGGATCAAAGTTGATAAAAACAGCTTTTTTACATTTTTTGCTGACTTTCAAATTTGCATAGCTCCTCAGGGAAGCATTTTTCAACATAGGAACATGTAACACTTTTTTTATAAAATTTGATCTAGTTTAAAAAAAAAATTTTAAAGTATACATGTTGCAATTATGTTATAATATATTTATGCCTTAACAGTAGCCAAAGTGAAAGTTTGCTTCGGACTACGGCTATCAAAAAATTCATGAAGGTACCTTCTTTCAGTACAAAATTATTTGAAAATCTCAGAATGAGTCTGAGCTAGTCTGATGAGCTAACAATCAAAATATCACTTGTTAAAACAAAAAAATTAGATTTCCTATCTGATAAAATATATATAAATAGTAAAACAAATTCTAAGACAAAAAGTATTCTTCAGATTTTTCTTAGTTTCCAAGCCAAAAATCGGTGAAAATGTCGACTTTACTATAAAATTCTCCATTTTCATCGATTTCACCATATGCATGTTACAGGAGCAGCACCGAGCAGTCCAGAACACTGACGAGTAGGTGAGTAAGTGGGGAGAGAGAGAGCGCTACTGGCACGTGACCGCGAAACGCACGATCGCGTTAGATTCAATTTAGCTTCGCCGAACTCGCATGACTGCTGTCATCCGTTACGTGA
The DNA here is from genome assembly GCA_018906965.1 of Philotrypesis tridentata. Lineage (NCBI taxonomy): Eukaryota > Metazoa > Arthropoda > Insecta > Hymenoptera > Pteromalidae > Philotrypesis > Philotrypesis tridentata. The sequence goes on from JACCIB010000612.1 coordinate 94,996, forward strand.
AAGCTCGTAAGAAACTGACACCGTGCCTGTACAGGACAACCGAACTGTTGTTGAGAGTACCCGCTGCTGCTATTGCCCACGGCTCTGCTCACCGATGAGGCCTCTTGTGAATGCCGCTGCCGCCGACGCGACTGCGTCTTTGTCGAAGCCCCCTTCATCATCGCCGCCGATGCCTATGTTTCCGAGCCGCGCCAAGGCCCCACGTTCGTGCTTCGTGCGCACGCTTGTAACTTCTAGTTTCATTCAATATATGCTACAATTTCCTTTTACTTGAACTGTTTTTCTCTTGCTTTCCCCTACGCCTACGGCTACCATCAAGCTCCCGAACCTACGCTGATAATGTTAGCTAGGCCTCCGGGTGGAAACGCAGACACTGGTCCCCGATTATAGTGGATTTAGCTACCCCGTTATATTGGCGTCCACCTTAATGTGGCATCTTTTTTAGTAGTTTTTGAATTTTTTAGCTACTATAGGAAATTTAGGCGTAACGCAAATAAAGTCAATGGAAGTTTTACAAAGATATAGTTCAAGGAATAATGCCATAGTGCATGCGAGTGGAACATAGCAGAGATATAAGGCGATCGCTAAGCCTCTGTGTACGTTGCGCGCTCGCTTGAGACGCGCGACGACGTAAACAGTGTGCCTTTCCAGCTCTTTAAAATTTTAGCATAAGCTAGTTCTCCCTTGAATATTTTCAGCTGAGAACTTCTTGCTGGGTAAAACATTACTAGTGAATGTCTTGGCTTGCTGGAAATGCAAAGCATGTATGAGTGGACCGAATGTCACATGTACTTAAAGCTAAATTAAGTGAATTTTTGTTGTGTTGAACAAATAATTGCTAAAATTGTGAAGCGCTGTGCACTTAGTGGCAAATTTTTCTCCTTGATTGTAATTAACTAATAGCTGAAGTAATTCATAGGCATAAATTATACAATTTATGCCTGTGAATTACTCTCGTTGCGGGAATTAATCCCTGCGGGTTGGTATCGCACAATCTATTGCAGCGTCGAATTATGTAAGGTATACTGTGTATCGCCAAGCTATGGCTATTATACGCAAACACCGAGTATACTGTACCGCTTCCGCATACTCGCGTATAAACATATAGCATGAAGGTTAAAAAAACGTGTTAAAAGAAAAAAATGATTAAAGTAGCTGCTTTAATTTTGGAGTATATTAATTTACTACTAAGGTTCCGAAAAACCTGTGTGTTCATACCGTGCCCAGAAAAAATAATATTTAAACAAGTAAAACTACTGTTCCAAACGTAATTTTTTCCCGAAAAATCCGATTCCGGTAATTATTTTGCAAAATACTCAATTATGCAATAATTTGTTTCAAAAAAAATATTTGAACAAATTAAGCTTGCAAAACAAAATAGAAATTAGAATTCTGCGTACTAAAAACAATTTAGTTGACACCTACTACTTTATTCACATTTTTATGGTCGTTACAGAATTTATTTATACTACAAAATTAATTATAGATTATTATATTGTTAAAACACACACACACAGGTACTCAATAATAGCATGAGTTTATGTGAAACGGGAACGCATTTATTTTTTAATAAGAATGAGGTTTTGCGTATCGTGACTTGTAATCAATTGAATGAAAACAATCAACATGATGTTTTTTTAACATCGTAACTTAGCGACCTAAGAACAAATACGAGAGGATTGTAGAATACAACATTATTTTAAAAAAAGAAAGAAAGTGCAGACGTCATGTTCAAACGGGTTTTTCTTCAATTCATCTAACTAAAGGGCCCGTCTCTTGAATCTTGAAAATTATCTTGAATCTATTGAATTGATTATCAGAGTGGATCATCGTGGTAATGCTGGGACACGAATGGAGAGCTGGCACGCCGAGGTAGCTCATCTCTATCTCTACTCTGGCATTTGCCCTCCGGCTCATGGGAAAAATCACGGCTCAAAATAACCGTGAGCAGATACCTATCATGGTAACCCACTAGTCGGTCAATGTAAACGATCTTCTTTTTGTGTTTGTGGATCTTCTGAATGCAGAAAACGATGTCATTGATTTTCTTTATGATCTTGAATGGTCGTTTCCAGTTGCTCTATTCGATGGTCTATCCTTGATTCTTCGAGGATTGTAGAACCAAACTTTCTGACGAGGTTGAAAATCAACGTGTCGAGCAGTTCTGTCATAATATCGTTGAGATCGGTGAGATGAAATCTTGATGTTTTGTCTTGCTAGATGGTGTATTGTGTTGAGCTTTGTCTTCAGCTTGTGTATATTGGTGCCAGTGTTTACAGGTTCATCAGTAGTTGGCGGAGATCCACGTAACAAATCCAGAGGAAGTCGCCAGTCGTTACCAGTCATCATTTCAGCCGGAGTAATTGCTGTTGTGGCGTGTATTGATGATCTGTAAGCTAAAAGATACAGTGAAACTCAACGATCCCAATGCTTTTGGCTCTCTGTTATGTATTTAGATAAATATTCGAGTATAGTTTTATTTTGTCTCTCTACCTGACCGTTTAAATGAGGATGTAGTGCTGTCGTTTTAGTTTTTTGAATACCTAACAACTGAGATAATTCCTTAATCAGTCAACAATCAATTACGATCCTGATCGGTGTGAACTTTGCGACGTAGCAATAATTATTGCTGCGTCGTGATCATTGTTGCATGGCCAGCTGACTCACTCTCGGCGAGTTGACAGCTCCTGGAGCGGAGCCAGCGCTCGGTGGCGCTCGCAGGAGTTGCCTCTGACCGACCGCGTGCGGAGCGCAGGATGTGAGATCTCGAGTCGCACCTGCGCAGCGCGTCGGCGCTCGGGAGGGGGCATGGCAGGAAGCGAGCCGGCGGCCGTGCGCACGCGAATACGTGCATGCGGCGGTGTGTAGAGGGGAGAGCGCGAGTGTGAGCGTGAGCGAGAGAGAGGGAGAGAGAGTCGGCACGCGCGGGAGAGAGACATTTGGCGAGAGTGGGAATCGAGTGTGTGCGGGATAGAGAGAGAGAGAGAGCGCGCGCTTGAGAGAGAGAGAGAGAGAGAGATGAATATAGTGGCGTGAAGTCGATGGCGTTTGGAGCGCTCAGAGTTGACTTTATGTTGACTTGCGGACGTCATAGAGATGTATAGAGGAATATACGGGCTAGGAATCTTTGAGGACTTGATATATGTATCTCTAGGGTTTACTCGAGGATGATAGAGGCTTTTCAAATATCGCGCGATTTATAGATTATCTATAGGTGGAGCCACCGGATGGATATCGGCATGATTGATTGATTGACCGATATTCATAAGGGGGGCGTGAATTTGTGTATTGAGGAAATACATAGAGGACGTTAATTGATTTTCTAACCAATGATAAAATTGGATTTGGGAAAGAGGGCGCTGGGGAAAATCACGGATAGAGGAATAAATTAGTGGTGGTCTATTAATGGCCAATAGAGGATTTATTTCAGGTAAAGGACCAATTGGAAAATTCGGTGATCAGATCGACGCTTCCGTGAAGAAGGAGGCCGGGTGGGAAAAACGCGGCATCCTTCCTCGGACGAAGCGTCAACCGCATCACTCTGTCGGTGGACGCCTTGGTGGTAGTCCGCACTCTATTCCGTCACTGGCAGTTGTCGAACTCAGTTGAATTTTAGCAGCTATTGGTTTCTTTTTTCCCCCCTTTGGAAGCCATCTTGGTCACTGTTGGAGATTTTCTTGGAGAAGTTTATTGAAGGAGATACTATTGTTGGAGGTTTTCTGGTCGAACGAGATTGGCGTTGTGGAGGAAAACTTGGTAGAGGAATTGTGGTTGAGCAGTAACGTAGAGAAAATTGGTAATATTTTATTATAAACATTTTCCGGAGAATAATTATCTCATGGCGGCGGATATAAGCGTAATAAAGGATTGAGGCGGTCATGGCACATGGAGGAAATTTCGCGTTTACCGATCCTGGATGGTGATTTCCCTCTGTTTATTAAATATAAGTAGAATCATCGTAGAGGAATTTTCGCGGCCCCATTTTTGTAGCATCATCAAACCGTTCTGGAGCTAGTAATATGGCTGCGTGCTCATGTGTTATTTCGAGTTATTCAAATCTGTTTGGTTAAGTAATTAATTGTAACAAGGAAAATAGAATATATCTGTGATTTCTTATTTAATATATTTGTATTTAACAATTTTCGACCTAATTGTCACCACACTTCCCGCTTTTCACCATTGCAGGAATACCGCGAACCAGAGGGAAAGAGGAAAGCCGTATAAGTTAGAAATATTTTGTAAATAACTGGAATCCCCGTGCGGGCGGGAAAATTCCACGTTACAACTTCTAGAGGAACACCGTGAGATTGTATCTACATACAATCTCACGGATAAATACTTCGGCAGCAACAGTTTTTGTCCTCATATTAGAAAGCTGTGCGACGGTACGGTGCCGTAGTACAGGCCTGGAATGTGCATGGTTCACGCGAAAATTTCCATGCGGTCGCCCGTGATCATAACAAATTCGTGCAATTCTATAACTATATCATTTATAAGAATCAAAAAGGCGACAGGGCCTAGACTCGAGCCTTGGGATGAGAGAAAGCGAGAGCGAGAGAGAGAGCGAGAGCGAGAGAGATATATGATACAGGTTAGGAGTTAGAGACAAACACTACTGCATGAACGCGTTCTCTTTTATCAGGAGTAACTCGAGTCAAAGGCCTGTACGAGAGTTACACTAGGAGCTAACTGAGGGTTTCGTCCATTTTGTAACGGTGTTAATTATATGGTGTTACTGAAATGTCATCTATGCAAATCTAGCTGTCTCATGCATCGAGGATTCAAATTTCACGGCTGTCTCAAAGAATAGTATGTAAGGCTATCTTGGCGTATCTATACGTATGTGCGGCGTGCAATGAAACGGGTACAATATAAGCGAATTACAGCGGATGATCACGCGGTCATCGGCTTATTGCGCACAACCAATAAGCGAACGCGTAGCTCGACGGCACGAGAGCCGGAAAGCATCGAGGCAAGCGTCAATCGAACGAGCCGGCACTCTCGTGCCAGTGCTTTGTGATGAATATTTTGGAGAAGGATCAGGTTCCTGCTTGCCTGTCTTCAGAAAAAAAGTCGATGGGTTATTTATTGCGATCCTGCTTTTGACGAATCTCGCGGCAACGGAATTGACTGCATTTATGAGAGTTGCGTTTCTCGGATATTAGTCGTGTTTAGAAAAATTAGTAAATAGTGAATTTAGTTTTATTAGGAAGGTTCTGGGAGTTGTAAGCAATTAGACGTAAGCACGCCATTGACCCCATATAGGTTACTCGAGATCGCATGACAACTAAGTGTGTTGCACACGATCCTAGAATATAAGGCGTGATTGTAATCAAATTTGTTCAGTGTAAAAGATTGTATGGACAGTCGAGAGGATAAGAGTATGTGAGACCTTAAGGGGTTATGCCTGAGTTAAAATGATGAATATGTCGATTATTTTTTTATTCACTTTTTTCATAGCTAATAGTCTGTAGAATATGGTGGTGAGGTCCTTTTTCATGAAAAGATTTTGTCTCGAAAATACAGACAAAAAAATACAAAAAATTTTTTTGCTAATTTTCGAAAAATCATCGATTTTCGATATTTCCATTTAATTACACCTCAATTATTCTAACACATCCAGTACAATATTTTTATAGGAAATTTTACCGAATATAAATCCGTTTTTTAAAATGTTTCTTTCTCAAAAAGTTATTAACCATAGTCAACTGCTAAATAACCAATTTTCGTTAAATAGTAATTTTTTTTCTTAATTTACTTTTCTTTAACAAAATAAAACTACAATATCATAAAATAAAGGAAATCCAAATTTGAAAACAAAAAATAAATTCAATTGATTTGAAATCGCCACCGAATAAGTTGCGCTGCACAGCGAGGATAAAGAAGATTAAGTTCTGTTTTATCGATACAATTTTCTCCTAATTTTTAACAGCTGTTTGAATTGTGATCCAGTCTCAAATCACTATGTGTCACGTTGAATGCATTTGTCTACTGCTATACTTCTTATAACCTATTACTAGTGCGGATACAAAGTTCAAAAACTTCTACAACAAGATATCAGATAAGTATTGTAGACCAGTAAGTAGTAAATGTATTTATAAAGATTTAGTTCTTTGTGTTTCGTTTTCTTTCATATGTAAATGGGTTGATTGGACCTTCACATGGACTTTGAAGAGTGTCGTTTGGTATCTTTCCAAGAACCTTCGCAGGATATATTAATGGTAAGTAGCAAAAATAATTGTAAACATTATATTATTTTGATTGTGAATTGGTATTAATAACTTTTATTTTATTTTCAGTATCGAAAGCCCATTAGTGTATAATATCCTGTACCCGGGTCACCAAATATTCTTTAGCGTACATGTATCTGAATATAAAAATAGAATTCAAATCTGCTAGACAGTACCCGTAAGTATTACTGAGTTTATTTCTATGATTTACATGCATATACTTTAATTGCATTTTACTCAGGTTTTGTATTTTTATGATTCAGAGTCAGTTGTCGTAAGATTGCTCAACAATTATGGGACCGATCAAGCTGAAATTTCTTGGAGAACTTCAGGAAACCTTTCTTCACAGACTGAATAGAGCAGAATTAACTAAAGTAAGTTAAAAGTGTATGTACGTAAGCAAAAATATGTAATATTCACTATAATTACTAATATTATCAACTTATATGTTACTAATATAATTACTAATATTATCAACTTATATATTACTAATATAATTACTAATGTTTGTGCGGATGCTGCAACCTCGCGCCCCTCTTCGACCGAGCACCCGCACGCCACCGAGAGGACACCGAGGGAAACTCCCCTCTCCGCCACATGGACCCTCAGCGAGGCCCTCCGCCTACAGAGCCAGTAGCGTCCCAACGTTGACCGTGTAATTAACCCTTTTGATCAACAGAATATACACACACATCCCTTACAAATAACGCCTACTTATTTCTCCCCGATGCCTCACAAACATGGTCCAATCGAGCCGGATACAAGGCAGTTCACAATCAATCGAGAACAAAAGATCGGAGTATACCAGAAGCAGACGGGAGACTAAGATCAGTACGTCTAGAAGTGCGAAGTGCGTGACCGGACCGGTGATGGCCAATGAGAAAGTGCGCGACCAGCGTCTAAAAGTGCGAAGTGCGTGACCGGACCGGTGATGGCCAATGAGAAAGTGCGCGACCAGCGTCTAAAAGTGCGAAGTGCGTGACCGGACCGGTGATGGCTAATGAGAAAGTGCGCGACCAGTACACGATAGGCATGCGCGCCGTATACGGATTGTATGCTGCCTGGAAGAGGAAAAAGTGCGCGCATCTCTGGAACCCACGGCGAATCGAAACATGGCGGAAAACGAGAGCCCGCTCTCCCCATCGGACTTTCAACGTCAAGTGAAGGACATGGCGGAAAACACGACGCTCACCCCCACTCCCGAGTTTCCCGCTGTTGCGGAGCGGTCCGAGCAGCGAGCTTCTTCCGAGCAGCGAACTTCTTCCGCTCTCGCTCGCGCGCGCCACCCCGCTCTTGCTCTCTCTCCCCCCCTCCTCCATCTCACGGGTCTGACGATGCAGAGCGCTCCGAGCAGCGAACTTCTTCCGCTCTCGCTCGCGCGCGCCACCTCGTCTTGCGCTCTCTCTCTCTCTCTCTCTCTCTCTCTCTCTCACTCTCTCTCTCTCTGGTCTTCTGCTCCCTCTCACGGGCCCGACGACACCGAGCGTTCCGAGCGGCGAACTTCTTCCGCTCTCGCAGCTCCAACTCGTCCGCTTCTCGCCATCATCACTCTCTCTCATACTCGCTTCAGCAGCGCCTCTGTCGGGCCTCTCTCGCCTACGGGACTAGAAAAAAAAAATTGAAGCTTCATCCACTTTCGTAGTCGGCGCGCTCCCGACCGTTTGTATATCTCCCCCTCCCTCCGACTCAGACCTTCCTCACCGATGGGCTTTCTTAGCGTCGGCACCCACGGACCCGGCAATGCCGAGGGTTCCAATCGGCAAGTGCAGCACTCCCCTAGACAAGAACGGAAAATAGCACTCTCTTTCTCTCTTATGCACTGATAACCTCTCTCTTCTCGCTGCGTACTTCTCTCCCGCTGCAAGGAAGAAGTTACACCCGCTTTCGCAATCGGCGGTTTCTTGCAAAGGCCCATGGCTCTTTCGCTCCCCCCACCCACGAAGGTGTGTCTCGCTTGCAAGACTCGCAAAAGTCCTGCAACCGCTGCATGCAGTTCGGGCTTCGCTCTGTTACACGAGCAGGCAAGCTGCATGTGGTCAGAGTACGCGGCCTCGCTCTGTCACAGGAGCAGCCCGTGCAGGTCGTCAATCGCTGCACGCGACTCGGGCCTCGCTCTGTTACACGAGCAGGCAAGCTGCATGTGGTCACAGTACGCGGCCTCGCTCTGTCACAGGAGCAGCCGGTACAGGTCGTCAATCGCTGCACGCGACTCGGGCCTCGCTCTGTTACACGAGCAGGCAAGCTGCATGTGGTCACAGTACGCGGCCTCGCTCTGTCACAGGAGCAGCCCGTACAGGTCGTCAATCGCTGCATGCGGCTCGGGCCTCGCTCTGTTACACGAGCAGGCAAGCTGCATGCAGTCAGAGTACGCGGCCTCGCTCTGTCACAGGAGCAGCCCGTACAGGTCGTCAATCGCTGCACGCGACTCGGGCCTCGCTCTGTTACACGAGCAGGCAAGCTGCATGTGGTCAGAGTACGCGGCCTCGCTCTGTCACAGGAGCAGCCCGTACAGGTCGTCAATCGCTGCACGCGACTCGGGCCTCGCTCTGTTACACGAGCAGGCAAGCTGCATGTGGTCAGAGTACGCGGCCTCGCTCTGTTACAGGAGCAGCCCGTACAGGTCGTCAATCGCTGCACGCGACTCGGGCCTCGCTCTGTTACACGAGCAGGCAAGTTGCATGCGATTAGAGTACGCGGCCTCGCTCTGTCACAGGAGCAGCCCGTACAGCTCTGCTTTCAGTCGCCTCGAGGTACCCCAGCCTCGCGAAGGATTCGTCAAACTCACACAGCGCATCGGACACTGGAAGAAGCGCCACTAACCGAGCTGAAATCAAGGGACGACGAGCGCTACAAGCTCTTCCTCAACGCAGAACACTGTAGAGACTCCAACAGCCAATAAATCTTCACCCTTCCCCTCAAGGCAAACACGCCGACATCGAGAGAACTTCGTCAGCAGTACACTTCGGAGGAACGGCTTCGCTGTCACTCGAGCAGCCGCCCTGGAGGTGCATGGGTCGGAGACGCGGCTCGGCTCTGTCACACGAGCAGCCCATTCGACAATCGGCTTCGCTCTGTTACACGAGCAGCCGTCCTGGAGGTGCATGGGTCGGAGACGCGTCTTGGCTCTGTCACACGAGCTGCCCGTTCGACAATCGGTTTCGCTCTGTTACATGAGCAGCCGTCCTGGAGATGCATCGGTCGGAGACGCAGCTTGGCTCTGTCACACGAGCAGCCCGTTCGACAAATCATATCTCTCACGGTGGCTGAGCCGAAATGCGCCGGCCTTTGATTTCAGATCGCCGCCTCCTTCAACTGCGGCAACGCGGAGACGACAATCATCGAGGAAGCGCCTGGGAGCACTGCTGTCCGCAACAAGAGAAAATAACCGGGCTTAGATGACACAGAAGCCATAGCCCAAGATCCTTCACCTTCGTCATCGGCGTGGAGGCACGTACGCTCGTAGACCAGAGCTACGCGTGTCAAGCCAGCCGCTTCGAGGAAGGGATCCGTACGACAGGAGATCGACGAGTTATCGCTGACCGACGAACTAATCCTGGCTCGAAGACGAGTTTTTTGTCTCAACTCGTGTTCTGATGCTGCTGATAACAGCCAGGAGCTCGATGAGCTCCTGAGCTCGGACTGTTTGAATTTCAGGAGCGAGGCATCATAAGCAGCAGGAGAACACGCGCCGCCAACTCCAACATCAGCGGCGGCACTGAGGCGCCCTTCAACAACCACAGCAGCGGCGGCAGCAGCAGAGACGGCGACGTGAGGATGCGCGCCGCAGATCTCAGCAGTGACGACACCGACACCGGAGCTTCAGAGCCTACACCAGCTCACACAATCTCTCGCATCGTCTGCTCCAGGTGTGCAGCGACAACCCCGGCTGTAGCAGCAGCAACGGTAGCACGAGGATGCGAGCCGCCGACCTTGGCAACGATGGTGTTGCAGGGGTGCACACCATTTTCTGCATCGTCTGCTCCAGCTGAGTCTCTTGCCTCGCTTGCTCAAGCTGTAGAAGTCGCAGCGGACATCAACTTCATCGAACATCGATAGGCAACACTGCAGCGCCGCGACGACTTTCCACCCCTGAGACGGACGATGGCCTCTTCGTCGGATCATGTCAGTTTAACCAGGCGGCCTTGCCAAAGCAGTCACCGCAACAACAGCGAATGGGCCATACACCAGGTTCACGATAAAGCGAGCGACACCTCACCATTTCCACAGCGGGCGGCGACTTACCATTCCTACAGCGGGCGGCGACTCAGCCAACGAGTAACACTGCTGTCGCATTGCCAGGCGAGCGACACCTCACCATTTCCACAGCGGGCGGCGACTCAGCCGACGAGCAACACCACTGTCGCATCGCCAGACGAGCAACCCCCCAGCATTCCCACGCGGGCGGCGACTCACAATCCTTGCCACGAGCATCGGGGTCTCAACACTCCTACACCAGGCGTAACTCACCACGACCATCACCAATTAATTCCGTTCGGGGAATGGAGCGGGCGGTATGTTTGTGCGGATGCTGCAACCTCGCGCCCCTCTTCGACCGAGCACCCGCACCGAGAGGACACCGAGGGAAACTCCCCTCTCCGCCACATGGACCCTCAGCGAGGCCCTCCCCCCGACAGAGCCAGTAGCGTCCCTTTTGATCAACAGAATATACACAGACATCCCTTACAAATAACGCCTACTTATTTCTCCCCGATGCCTCACAAACAACTAATATTACTTATATGTTACTAAATATTTAAAATTAATATTTTTCAGCAAAGTCTTCTATTCAAGCTGTGCAGAATCATATTGAGAAGATTTTCCATTTAGTCTGGCCTTATTTCATCACACGGATGGTGAAATTTCCCACGGCAAAACAAAAAAAGTGCAGAAAATTGGTAACTTATGCATGGGATTCTTTACATTGTAAGTATGGTACACAATTTTTTTAAAACACATAAAATTGCACTTATCATCTTGCGACGTAGCAATAATTATTGCTGCGTCGTGAACATTATTATACGGCCAGCTGATTCACTCTCGGCGAGATGACAGCTCCTGGAGCGGAGCCAGCGCTCGGTGGCGCTCGCAGGAGTTGCCTCTGACCGACCGCGTGCGGAGCGCAGGATGTGAGCTCCCGAGTCCCACCTGCGCGGCGTGCCGGCGCTCGGGAGGGGGCACGGCAGGAAGTTAGCTAGCGGCGCACGCGCGGTCACATGCACGAGGCTGTGTGTGTGTGAGAGCGAGAGAGAGAGAATGATGCGCGCGAGCTGTTAGCGAGAGCGAGAGAGGGAGAGATAAAGGGTTGAGGCGATTGAGGCGCGTAGAGGAACTTTCGCGTTTCCAGGTCCTGAACGCTGTTTTCCCTTTTGTTCAATTAGAATCATTCGTAGAGGAACTTTCGTGGCCCTTTTTCTATTTAGCACTACGGAGCAGCCTTGGACTCAGTAATTTGGCCGCGCGCCCATGATTGTATTTCGAGTCACCATTAATTTGTTTGCACGGAAAATAATTGTATAACAAAAATAGAATATATCCGTACTTCATTAACCAATTTATTTGTGTTCAATAATTTTCACCCGATTGCCACCACATTTCCCGCTTTTCATCCATTGCAGGAATACCACGAGCCAGGGAAAAAGAAGAAAGCCGTGTGTTAAATAAATTCCTTGTAAATAACTGGAATTCCCGTGCGGGCGGGAAAATTCCACGGTACAAATGGCGCCCATCGTGCGGCTTTAGGTGGTGGAATTTTTATTTTCAGCAGGAAATTTGTGTAGAGGAAATTTTAGAGGAAATTTTAGCAAAGACGACTTGGAGTCAATTTGGCGGGCATTTGGTGGACTTGGCGGTTGGAACGTGGTCGTGACGCCATATTGGACGCTAAGCGTCGGTTGAGAATTTCAAAGTTTCTTTTCCTTTCCTGTTTTGTGGTGGCAATTTTGGGATTATATGTTTGGTGATTGGATTTATTGTGCAACAATTGGAATTTATGGAGGATACCCATAGTGGAAAAATTTTTTTTCTCCCTTTCACGTTTCTTGTTTTGGGATTTTCTTTGGATTTTAAAATTTTGGGCGGCCCTTATTCCTTATGCGCACACACACACACATGATGTTTTTCTGGGATTTATCGTTTATGTTATAAATCATTATTGCATATTATTATATATTATTAAATATTATTTAAATTTTATTTTCCAATTTGTGTGGAGGAAATTTTCTTTTAGGAAGATAATTGATCGATTCAAGTTTTATTTTCAGATTGGTATGGAGGAAATTTTCTTTCAGGAAGATAATTGATCGATTGGAATTTTATTTTCAAATTTGTGTGGAGGAAATTTTCTTTCAGGAAGATAATTGATCGATTTAAATTTTATTTTCAAATTTGTGTGGAGGAAATTTTCTTTCAGGAAGATTGTGGAGGAGGTATTTTATTTTACAGGAAGATTGTTAACCCGTGTGGGGGAATTTTTTTTTTTTTTTTGGCACAACTGTAGAGGAATTTTTTTATTTCAGGAAGCTTGTGATCTGTATGGTGGGATTTTGAATTTCAGGAAGATTGTGGAGGATATTTTGTTTTTTTTCATCTTTCCTTTGCCATACAGAAAATTTTTTTTTTCCGCCACGAGGATTGGGGGTGTCCTGTATTATATATTTATAATGATTTTTCTTACACTACGAGCGTATCGAATTTGCCTGTATTTTATTGTGTGTGTGTAGGTAGGGTTTCCCTATTTGTTTAGTGGAGGATTCATTTTTTTTTGTGGCGGTAATTGCTGTTTAACTTGAGGATGTCAAAGAGTATAGAGACTGCTTGAAAAAGCTGCTGCAGAAAAGAGAGCTCCGAGCGCGAATGCGGGCAATAGTGGCCAGAGATATAGAGGAAATCACGGATGAGTTGCGTGAATGCGGCTATAGTACGTTGGGCTCAAATAGAGAATTGGCGGAGAGGCTGTTTCGAGCAAACTTGTGAGTGGAAGCTTTTGAAGTTCCCTGGTTTAAGGAAGTCGATGAAAGAGAAAATTTGTCTCCTGCTGAGAGGCTGGTAAAACCAACTCTAGAAATGGCGGCTGAGGATCAGACTGATCCGGATATAGTGGCGATACTTTCATCTGTGGAGGAGACTGTGCCGACGACCACAATAGTTACAACGATGTGTAATTTTTCAACCACGACGGTATCTTCATCGTCATGGGATATTCCAGGGTTGGCAACGTATTACTCTACGGCGCCAGTAGAGCATTTCACTTTTTCGGATCCAGTGATGACTACCTCGGGGACAACTCATTCTGTGGCGGGTACTAGTACTAAACCAAAGTTTAAAGATTCGAGGAAGAGAATCCAACTGAGTGATCAAGTACACTCGGATGTAGTTAATGTAGAGGATGCACAATGAAGGAATAGAGTACAAGGGATGTATTTAAATCTCCCCGTATCTCAGGTGCCTCCAAAGTCTTCATTAGAATTTGGAGATAATACGAAGACCGTGTTTTCAATGCCATATGTTGTAAATAGTGGTTTTGGATTTTCGAATACGGGTGGTAATTATGTGAAGCAGTCGATTACCCTAGATAACAATACCAGGAATGAGGAGGAAAGAGAAGATTTTAGAGGTACGCATACGAGTCCGGATCATGACCGTTGCGACTTCAGAGATCATAGAGGCAATTCTGGAATTGATTTTAGGTCTACGCATTAGCATGGGAATTTGATGAAGACGCTGCAGAGTTGGTGTCACAAATTTCATGGTACTGAGGATAGGGTGGTGGCGGAAAATTTTCCGGATTAGATGGAGGATTGCCGTCGCAGTGAAAATATTCCTGATGAGTGAATGCTGACGGCTGCGGCTTGCTTATTTACTGTTATAGCGGCAAATTGGTAAAGAGTAAAGAGGAAAGAAGTTTCTTCATGGCGGCAGTTAATGGTGGCATTCAAAAATCGTTTCATTGGCGAAATCAGCCAACGGGACATTTATAATGATTTAATGCGGAGAACTCAAGGTGTGGGGGAGCCCATAACAGCGTTTATAGACTGTTTCAAATACATAGTGGATCATCTGGATAATCCTCCGGAATACAGAGAACTAGTAGGCATGGCCTTCGAGAGAATTCGGTCAGAATATCGGAATTTCATGGTAAACATGAAAATTACGTCTTTGGAGGATATTGAAAGGTATGGTCGGCAGTATGAAAGAGTCAAGGAGATCAACGAATATTGGGAGCCTCCACCTTCAAAAGATAAAATGAAGCTTCCAGGCGCTCTTTTCATCCTGAAGGAGGGGGAGAAAAAGGTAATTACGCCAGCAGATCCAGCAACGCCAGCAACTCCAACAACAGCAGCAGCCGCGGCAGCAATCTTCAAATTGGGGTAACATGGGAAATCAGGGTAATAGAGGTCAAAATGGAGGAAATTTTCAGGGTAGAGGAACTTTTCAGGGTCAGCGAGGGAATTCTCAGCAAGTTCCAAAGAAAAGAGATGTCCTGATACGAAGTGCTTTAAGTGCCAACAATTGGGTCATAAGGCAAATCGGTTTCCAGCTTGAGAGAATTCAGATATTTTCTGCCAACTGTGCAATAAACCTGGAGTTACAGCCAGAGAATGCCCTGATTGTGACGTCTTGAGTCGACTGGGAAATGGCAGAGCGGGGGCTCAGTTCAATTCCCTGCCCTCCGCGAGCATATAGGAATTGGTAATAATGGCGGAAGCAAGGATAGTGGGTTGATAGAGGTAAATAGTAGAAACCATGAATCTTTGATGGCCAATTGGGGTAGTAAGTCGTCGAAAAGAACTAAGCAATTAGTTTCTCCATCGAAGATAGCAGATCCATTAGTTAATATCACGCAAGGTATTACTGTTGGAGGAGAAATGCAATTGGGAAGACCTACTGTCGATAGAGATCAAGAGAAACTTCAGCGTATATTGAGGAGATGTGATGAGTCTTCAATGTGTAGCGGAAGTAGTGGAAATGATGTTGGCAGTAATAGTGGTAATAATGCGGAGAAGAGGAAGAAGAAATTAAGTAAGAAGAAAAGTAGTAATAAAGTGAATGTTACGACTCATGGAGACAGAATGGATTTGTTGTTACTCAGTGATGCACCGTCGGCAGAGTTGCGTGCTAACTCAAAAATAGTAGGCAAAACTCTCATGAATGTGTCTGAGTTTCAGAAGAAAGCAAATCCAACTGGAGGAAGTGGAATTATAGAGGACAATGGTGGAATATTTAAGCCTGTGGTTTTTATAGTGGTAAAAATCTCGATAAAACAACAGGTGTACCACCAGGGAAGTCTGGTTTGGAGGTTGGAAAAGATGTGTCGAAAGGAGCTGTTCCAAAAGACAGACGTAATGTTCGTCAATGGAGGAATAGGAATATGGAGGAGCCAGATTTCGACTCCCGATGGAAGCTACGGGAGTTGGCAATGAATGAAGGGCATCCTTCACGGGATTTGGAGTACAATGTTGACAACAGAAATAGATATAATGTGGAGGATTGTCAACATAGTGACTCGGAGCCCATAATTACTTCCTTTCGTGATGTGGCTAAACGAGTAGATAAATTTGTAGAGGCAGAAGAAAGAACGAATTCGAAGAATTCGAGAAGCAAATCTCATCTAATAACTCAAGGCGCTGTTATAACCGCTGCGGAAAACAGAAATTTCCTAATTGTGAATTTTGGAGGGAAAGAGTATGTGGCATTAGTGGATAGCGGAGCAATGGTGTCTTTGATGAAGTCAGAAATAGCGGAAAGATTTGCTGACAAAATAGTCTCTTGTAACAAATTTATTAGTGGAGTGACAGGTCAAGTTACTACAGTGAGAGGCAGTATAGAAATCATGCTAGATATAGAGGGAAAATCCGGAGTTTTAGATTGTATTGTGATGGATGACCCTGGTCATGATTTCATTCTTGGTGTGGATTTTTGCCGAGATTGGGCCTTGGATATTGATTTTAGGAAGAATCTATGGAGGATCAATGCTGGTATTTGGTATTCTTTTCAGGAAAATGGTACTTATGGCAAACCAAAACTGATAGCAGAATGTGCAGGTTTGTCTGAGTTGAAGATGGAAGAGCATGAGAAAATCATTGAAATAGTTAAGAAATATTTGCCTGAGGATCCACCGGTTCGGCTGAATGCTACAAATCTGGCGGAGCACAATATTGTGTATTTAGGTGATGCTCCTGTTAAGCATAAATTCAGGAGATGGTCTCCTAAAAGGTGGAATGCAGGTATGAAGGAGATAGAGGAAATATTGCGGATAGGGGTGATAGAGGAATCAAATAGTGATTTTAGTAGCGCTCCAGTGATCGTCTTTAAGGAAACCGGTGATGTTCGTTTCTGTATTGATTACAGGGATGTTAACAAGCTGACAAAAAGGATGCTTAACCGTTGCCATTGATTGACGGAATTCTGGATAAATTGCGGCACGCTAGGTACATTTCGAAAATTGACCTGATGAAAGCGTATTTTCAAATTCCAATGGAGGAAAATTATACGGCTTTTGCAATGCCGGGTAGTGGTTTGTGGCAATTTACTCGTTTACCTTTTGGGCTTTCGAATGCCCCGGCCACATTTCAACGTTTGGTTGACTCCTTATTTGGGCCAGAGTTTGAACCACATATTTTCGGTTATCTGGATGATGTTATAGTGGTGGCGGATGATTTTGAGGAGCATATTAAATGGTTGGAATTAGTATTGCGGAAAATTATAGAGGCTGGTTTGACGGTCAACCGGAAGAAATGTGAATTTGGTTGTTCCAGAGTACGATATTTGGGGTATCTTTTGGATAGAGAAGGTCTGAGACCAGATCCAGAGAGAATTGCTCCAATTATGGACTATCCACCTCCCAAGGACAAAACGCAGTTGAAAAGATTCTTGGGGATGATTGGGTGGTATAGTCGATTTCTGGAACATGATGCGGAATTAAAAGTACCATTGCTGAAGAATGCCAAGAACCTGAAGGAATGGAATTGGGGAGAGGAGCAACAACAGGCATTTGAGGAATTGAAGAAAGCATTAACAAATGCTCCTGTGTTGGCTCGCCCGGATTTTTCTAAAACTTTTACAATCCAGTGTGATGCGTCAAATTTTGCGGTTGGGGCGGTTTTGACCCAAAAAATGGAGGATGGTGAGCACCCTGTAGTATACCTGAGCAGAGTATTGTCGTCGGCAGAGAAGAATGATACAACTACCGAGAAAGAATGCTTGGCTGTGGTATGGGCAATTAAAAAATTGAGGCCTTATATAGAGGGTTACCATTTCAAAGTAATAACTGATCACAGTGCTTTGAAATGGTTGCAAAATTTGATAGATCCTACTGGTAGATTGGCCAGATGGGCCTTGGAACTCCAGCAATGGGATTTTGAAATTATCCATAAGAAAGGTGCTTTACACCATGTTCCAGACGCGTTATCTAGAGGGTTTGTTATAGAGGAATTAAAATTAACTATAGAGGATATTAAGGATGATTGGTACTTACAACGTCTCAAAGAAGTACAAGATACTCCAACTAAGTATTCCACATGGAGGGTAGATAATGGATTATTGTATAAATACAGAAATGATCCGTTGTTAGATCCCATAGTGTTTTAGGAGGAAGGTTGGAGGTTAGTGGTACCGTGTGATTATAAAAATCAGGTTATGGTGGAAGCCCACAGTAATTTTACGGCTGGTCATTTGGGTTTTGAAAAGACCTACGATAGAATTGCTCGTGAGTATTACTGGCCAGGAATGTGGTAGGAGGTTCGGCGATTCATTCAAGGATGCGAAATTTGCCAGAAGTATAAGGCAGTACAGTCAGGTCCTATGGGTCTGATGGGAAACCGAATTGTGGAACGTCCATGGGCGGTGGTGGCGGGAGATCTAATGGAATTTCCGTTAAGTAGAGGTCAAAACAAGTATCTTATTGTTTTCCAGGACTTGTTCACTACGTGGATAGAGGTGAAACCCATTCGGAAGGCTACGGGTCAAGCAGTAGCTAAAGCGTTTGAGGAATTGGTTTTACTTAGATGGGAAGTCCCCGATTATTTATTGACGGATAACGGGAAGGAATTCATTAATAAAACATTGGCGGATACTTTGGAGGAATATAGGGTAAAACATGTGACCACGCCGCCGTACCATCCACAAGCAAATCCTGTGGAGAGGAGTAACAGGACTTTG
This sequence comes from Philotrypesis tridentata, assembly GCA_018906965.1. Taxonomy (NCBI): domain Eukaryota; kingdom Metazoa; phylum Arthropoda; class Insecta; order Hymenoptera; family Pteromalidae; genus Philotrypesis; species Philotrypesis tridentata. The sequence goes on from JACCIB010000612.1 coordinate 113,382, forward strand.
AAAACCATGATTGCCTCGTATGTGGGGCAGAATCATAGGTTATGGGATCAGTATATAGTGGAGTTAAGGCACGCGTTCAATACGGCGGTGCATGTAACTACGAAGGTGTCACCGGCGTTTTTGAATTATGGAAGACAACCACAACTGATTAAATCATGGCGGAAATCGGTAGAGGATAGAGGACACGTAGTGGAGTTGGATCCAAAATTGTGGACGGATCGAATGAGAAGACTGGATGCATTACGTGACCTAGTAGGTAAACATATAGAGGAAGCACGGTTTAAAACAAGCTGGTTATTACAATCGTGGTAGGAAACCGGCTGAATTTAACGTGGGGGAATTAGTGTGGAGGAAACTACATATACTTTCAAAAGGCGTGGATGGAGTTTCTTCCAAGTTAGCGGGTAAATATGACGGTCCATTCAAAATTTTGGAAAAACGATCACCCCTAGTATATATTTTGGAAACAGCGGATAAGCGGAAAAATGCAATGGCATATGTTAATGAGTTAAAGAAATATATAGCTCCGCGAGGTAGAGGTGTTATTTCTCCAGATGGCGGTATGGCAGATGGTGGCATGTAGAGGTTTTATTTCAGCTGGTGGTGGTTGTGCTGTTCTGTACTGTGTTGTAAGTAGGGTTGTTGTCGTCTGTGACAACAACCCTAGGTTTTGTTTAGGGAGGGGAGTGTAGAAATTATGGAGGATATAATTTCTATGTTTTTCTGGTTGTGTAGAGGATTATAGAGGAAAATGGCCGGATACACGCCCTCATGGTCCGACGAATTGGAGGCAGAGATCCTCCGGGAGCAGGAGCTCGAGAGGATTTGCGAGTAGCGACGCCGAAGTCGTCCCGTCTCGGACATGACCGCCACTGCCGAGGTCTGGGCTCGGCGTATGGAGGAGTTGAGGCTCTCGGAGAAAACCGACAAGAGGTGGTCGTTGGGGCCTCCGCCGAGCGCCCCTAAGATTTTAAGGCGGCCCTATTCTGTAAACCCCCAGCCGGAGACGGTTGGGGTGGCCCCTGTACGTATGTTGTACCTCCCTGGAGAGGCCGGGAGCGTGCCAACGGAGAGTAGGGAGGCCGAGGAATCGAGGGAAGCGGTGGCGAAGCTTGACGCTCTTGTCGGGGGTGAAGAAGGTGCCGCCTCGGCGGCTCCTGTAGAGGTAGTAGGTCAGATAAATTGATAGAGGAACAACAATAGATAGATAGGTAGAGGAATTGTTTTTTTTTTTTGTTTATAGGTGAGGAGGAAAAGGTAGAGGAAGAGGTAGAGGAAGAGATGGAGACGCTGGAGGTGACCATCTCCAACGAGAGGGCCAGGAGGTCGACTCTGTTACCGGAGGACCCTTACCCCATGCTCCGTGGGGAGAGTGGGAAACGTCGGCGTTATACCCCCGGTGGCAGCTGACTCTAGATGATTATGAGTCAGCTGGAGGGGTGCCGTGCGGGGTCGGTCCCCATCACCCCCAACCCC